>APFE030477914.1:0-14709 GCA_000404065.3 Pinus taeda
AAACTGTAAATGTGAGAGAAATTAGTTTCTAGATTATTTAGAATTAATGAGGAAGCCTAAGTTGGAATTAGTTTCTAAGTTTTAGGGATGAGAATCTATCTTTTAGGGATGTTGAGATATTTAGGGATTTGTTGAGATATTAAGGGGATTGAGCATTTAATTAGACCATTTTTTTTTTTACAATTGTGTAAATAGGAAGGGGTTTTGAGAGAACAAGACATTGAGATTGTGAGAGGTTGGGAGATTGAGAGTAGGCTTGAACAACAAGGCTGTAAGCCTTCAGTATTTGTAAAGGGCCATGAGTGTTAGATATCAGGCCAAAGATAAATTTGTAAGTAGCATCATTTTGTTTATATGAAATATTGCTCCGTATTATATATTTTGATTCATGGATTGAGGAACTTTATATTCGATTTCTGAAGTGAGATTTTGGAGTAAATTATGTATGTGAATTGTGAAAAGTGATATGCCAATTTGTGAAGAATAAGAAGAAAAGTTGTGTGTGGATTCTGGTTAAATGCATATGCTCAAATTGAAGTATCTATTATGGGAGACTTGATTAAAGGAAGTGTGCAATAAACAGATCTATATTTATATAACAATTGTTACTGTGTGAACTTATTTCTGAATGGCTATTTTAAATCAATCTGTAGTTGTAGCCAGCACCAGAATGGAAATAGAACAATGCTTTTCCCTGAAGTTACAAGTTATGGTACGGGTGCATGGCATTGTTGGTTGAATGACATTGAATGTTGGATATTGCAGTAATTAATTTGGATTAATTATTGAAAGAAATCGATGCATATAAAAACCGATTGGAGCAATTGGGTGTTTGATGTATTGAAATTATGATTGAAGTCTATGCTGCAGGCTTAGAAGTGGTCGACTTACAGCGTTGAACAAAATAGGATGGCACAGAGCCCAAGTCAACATTTGAAGAGAGGACAGAGAAAAATCGATCATCTCAGAGAAAGGATTGGTTCGAATATCAACCAAAAGGAGATTGATTCCACGGCTATGGCAATTCATTTTCCAGAATGGTGAAATCATTTTTGAAATTCTAAACAAACTGTTGCATGCGCTGATACTTATAATGTGTTAATGTTTTACAGAATTGAGCGAGTGCAATCGTAGCAGAGATAGAGGAGGTACTATGCAACAGCAAAAGAACTTAAAGGTATACATTCATATTTAGTCGATCTGTGAGTAAAATTGGATTGCGGAAGTATGAGTTTGTCACAGTAGTTTTATGGTTAAATCGGTTTGTAGAATCTGTGATATAATAATATTTGTTCGTAACCTATTAAAGACATAAGATATATAATTCGAGATAGAAGAATTGGCGGAATTCTAAGGAATGAATGGACTGTAAAGGCGTTCCAAGGCGCAGTTAGTAGAAGGAATCATAAAGAAAAAATTACAGTCAATATGATAATTGATGCAATTGGTTTAAATATGCATAGCCCACATATGGTTTATTACAACTAATGGTCTTTTGAAATAATATCAATCTCATAAATCGAATGCTGAGATCCAGAATCTAAGGCGCGTTCTGAAATGTGAAGGTAAATTAAAGTGTGGCAGTTGTTGTTGACATTCGATGTGTAACAAAACCAGAATATTATAATTTACCATAGCTGGAAATAAATGCACAAATGTGTTGGTTTAATAAATCCAATTTAGAAAGTATGAAAGGGGACAGGTATATTTTTACCAAGTCAAAGATTTGATTTTAGATGTTGAACTGAAGACCATGTATTATTAAGAAAACTGACTATGGATCAATTGGCTATAGAATGAGAGAAGAGTGACCATATTGTGTTATTTGGCATTTGAATTCTGGTCGAATGAGAAAAGTAAGGGCTCATTCTTGAATCAAGGCATATGTGAATGAGAAGTATTAAGATTGCTTGTGAAAGCATTGAATGTTTGATTTGGTTTGAATGATGATAATTGTTCTTTGTGTAATGATTGTTGGGTCCTGATTTTAAATCATAGGATGAAGATAGTAGTGGGCGAGTTTGCCGGGCATTGAGGTATAAAATTTGGAAGATGATGAGATGTATGTTTATATGCACAAATGAGGGAAATATTCTGGGTATTGCAGGCC
This sequence comes from Pinus taeda, assembly GCA_000404065.3. Lineage (NCBI taxonomy): Eukaryota > Viridiplantae > Streptophyta > Pinopsida > Pinales > Pinaceae > Pinus > Pinus taeda. The sequence goes on from APFE030477914.1 coordinate 2,111, forward strand.
TAGCCCTGCATCATTTTTGGTATCAAAGTTAGAATGCTCTGTTGAAATATTTATTTTCTGAATGAGAACTGAAATGTATTTTTGACTGTATGATGAATGATGAAAGGAAGATCAGAGTTTTAAATTTGATATGCAAACTACACAAGTGAACAGGATTGCAGGGAGGAAAAGATCATGAAAGATCTTAGGAGGTAAGATGATTTTTCTGATTTGAAATTTGTAAATGCAGTTTATGGTTGCAGAGAAGATGATGGCAGTGAACCTGGCATTCAGCTAAAGGCTGAATAAGGAGGACAATTGCAGTGTCTTGAAGAAGAAGGTGAGTTGAAGAGATAGCCTGAAGAGAGCAAAGAGAGTGCTCAAAAGGTTCCAGATGTAGTGAACCAGGTATTTACCAAAAGAATGAGTGAGGAGATCTTGGTGAGGTAAGTGGCAGCAGAAGAGATTGTTGTTGTAGAGGCTAGTACAACTCGTGGTGAGTAAGAAACTCATGGAGAAGATGATCATGGAGGATCAAATAAGAGGTTCAGAGGAATGCCACAATGATGAGATGAATGCAAAAGTCTGGGAAAGAGATATTGCAGTAATGAAAGTGCAATTGCAGGTACTAGAGGAATGGCTAAAAGAGCAGGAAGATCATAATAGAAATGGCTCTTTCCACTGAAGGGAGAGAAAGTGATTTGGCAACAATTTCAGAGGAGGTTGAGGCAAATTGTGATTGCCTTGTTGAAAAGGAACTTAGATTTCTTGAGCCAGAGTTGGAATTTGAAGGTTTCGCATGCAGATTTGTTTAGAGGGGAGTGCTTGAGGAAGCAGTCAAGACTGAAAAGTCTTGTGGTTTTAAAACTGATGAATTGTGTGTGTTTGCAGGTACAGTATAGGGATATGGGCAAGCTTTAGAGTTTGTTCAGGAGAGAGAAGAGTTGAATCTGAAGGCTATTTAGATTGATGCTAAGATAGCAAGTTCTCAGAAGGGAACAAAGACACAGGAAGCAGGAAATGATAAGTACTCTGAAAGATAAAGCAGTGATACTGTTGAACATTTTATGCAAACTGAAAGTTTATGTATGAATGCAGGTGATGATGATATGCTTCAGCAATGCTACAAAGAAATTGCATTGTTGGAATACTTGTTGATAAATTCAGAGTATGATAGACAAGTTACAACAGACGAAAGAGTTCAGTACAATGAACGAGAGCAGAAAGACATCTTAGAAACAGATGGTGTGAGAGGAAGACTGGTTGACAGTCTTGAGAATTATTCAGAGGATTCTTTGGGCAAAGAGAATCAGCATAATGATATGCTTATAGTGGAGGAGAATTTAGAACAGCATACTGAAGTGCTGGCAAAGGAGGACAAGGCACTAATGCCTTCTCATTTTTGTTCTAACAAGTGTTTTGTAAATGCAGGTATTGTTGCAGAACATTTGACTCAGTTGAGTAGTCAGATGAAGGAAGAAGAAGTTTTCTGTTGCAGAAGACAAGAGGGCGTGGATGATCGGGTGGTAGTTAGAACAGAAACAAGCATAGAAACAAGAAGTCAACGAGTGACAGTACAAACTGAGCAAGTCATCTTAGCTCAAGAGACAGCTAGAAATCAGCAGCCGAGAGAATTATTGGACCGAGAGATTGAAAGTATCAGAAAACTGATGACGAAAGAATCCCAGAGAAAGACGACAATAAGAAAGAAAAGGAAAGACAACAAGAGAAAGACTGTAGCAGATTCGGAAGGCAGAGCAAGTGGAGCACTACAGCACAAAATATGGAAACTTGGAGAACAACAACAGATAACAACAACAGTAAAGCAATTGAAAAGCAAAGAAAGATTACAAAATAAAATTTGGGATCCAGGAGGAAATATCCAGACTTATGACGAGGTGGTCATGAATTTTCTTACATGGGGAGTCTGATGCAGGAGCATCATCTCTGAAAAACACCTTGTATTTAACTTAAGCTAGGGGGTTTCATGTTTTGAAGAAATATTAAAATTTCATGTAAATATTAATATTATTTTGAGTGATTAATTAATTATTTGTGAGAAATTGTAAATGTGAGAGAAATTAGTTTCTAGATTATTTAGAATTAAAGAGGGAGCCTAAGTTGGAATTAGTTTCTATGTTTTAGGGATGAGAATCTATCTTTTAGGGATGTTGAGAGATTTAGGGATTTGTTGAGATATTAAGGGGATTGAGAATTTAATTAGACCATTTTTTTTTTATAATTGTATAAATAGGAAGGGGTTTTGAGAGAACGAGACATTGAGATTGTGAGAGGTTGTGAGATTGAGAGTAGTCTTGAACAACAAGGCTATAAGCCTTCAGTATTTGTAAAGGTCCATGCGTGTTGGATATCAGGCCAAAGATAAATTTGTAAGTAGCCTCATTTTGTTTATGTGAAATATTGCTCCGTATTATATATTTTGATTGATGGATTGAGGAAATTTATATTTGATTTCTGAAGTGAGATTTTGGAGTAAATTATGTATGTGAATTGTGAAAAGTGATATGCCAATTTGTGAAGAATAACAAGAAAAGTTATGTGTGGATTCTGGTTAAATGCATATGCTGGAATTGAAGTATCTACTATGGGAGACTCGATTAAAGGAAGTGTGCAATAAACAAATCGATATTTATATAACAATTGTTACTGTGTGAACTTATTTCTGAATGGCTATTTTAAATCGATCTGTAGTTTGTAGCCAACACCAGAATGGAAATAGAACAACGCTTTTCCCTGAAGTTACAAGTTATGGAACGAGTGCATGGCGCTGTTGGTTGAATGAAATTGAATGTTGGATATTGCAGTAATTAATTTGGATTAATTATTGAAAGAAATCGATGCATATAAAAACCGATTGGAGCAATTGGGTGTTTTCTGTATTGAAATTATGATTGAAGTATATGTTGCAGGCTTAGAAGTGGTCGACTTACAGGGTTGAACAAAATAGGATGGAACAGAACCCAAGTAAACATTTGAACAGAGGACAGAGAAAAATCGATCATCTCAGAGAAAGGATTGGTTCGAATATCAACCAAGAGGAGATTGATTCCACGGCTGTGGCAATTCATTTTCTCGAATGGTGAAATCATTTTTGAAAATCTAAACGAACTGTTGTATGCGTTGATACTTATAATGTGTTAATGTTTTACAGAATGGAGTGACTGCAATCCTAGCAGAGATAGAGGAGGTGCTATGCAACAACAAAAGAACTTAAAGGTATACATTCATATTCAGTCGATCTGTGAGTAAAATTGGATTGCGGAAGTATGAGTTTGTCACAGTAGTTTTATGGTTAAATCGGTTTGTAGAATCCGTGATATAATCATATTGTTTCGTAACCTATTAAAGACAAAAGGTATATAATTCGAGATAGAAGAATTGGCGGAATTCTAAGGCATGAATGGACTGTAAAGGCGTTCCAAGGCGCAGTTAGGAGAAGGAATCATAAAGAAAAAATTACAGTCAATATGATAATTGATGCCATTGGTTTAAAGCTGCATAGCCCAGGTATGGTTTATTACAACTAATGGTCTTTTGAAATAATATCAATCTTATAAATCGAATGCTGAGATCCAGAATCTAAGGCACGTTCTGAAATGTGAAGGTAAATTAAAGTGTGGAAGTTGTTGTTGACATTCGATGTGTAACAAAACCAGAATATTGTAATTTACGATAGTTGGAAATAAATGCACAAATGTGTTGGTTTAATAAATCAAATTTGGAAAGTATTAAAGGGGACAGGTATATTTTTACCAAGTCAAAGATTTGATTTCAGATGTTGAACTGTAGACCATGTATTATTGAGAAAACTGAATATGGATCGATTGGCCATAGAATGAGAGAAGAGTGACCATATTGTGTTATTTGGCATTTGACTTCTGGTCGAATCAGAAAAGTAAGGGCTCATTCTTGAATCAAGGCATATGTGAATGAGAAGTATTAAGATTTCTTGTGAAAGCATTGAATGTTTGATTTGGTTTGAATGATGATAAGTTTTCTTTGTGTAATGATTGTTGGGTCCTGATTTTAAATCATAGGATGAAGATAGTAGTGGGCGAGTTTGTGGGGCATTGAGGTATAAAATTTGGAAAATGATGAGATGTATGTTTATATGCACAAATGAGGGAAAGATTCTGGGTATTGCAGGCCTAGCCCTGCGTCATTTTTGGTATCAGAGCCAGAATGCTCTGTTGAAATATTTATTTTCTGAATGAGAACTGAAATGTATTTTTGACTGTATGATGAATGATGAAAGGAAGATCAGAGTTTTAAATTTGATATGCAAACTACACAATTGAACAAGATTGGAGGGAGGAAAATATCATGCAAGGTCTTAGGAGGTAAGATGATTTTTCTGATTTGAAATTTGTAAATGCGGCTTATGGTTGCAGAGAAGATGATGGCAGTGAACCTCACATTCAGCTAAAGGCTAAATAAGGAGGAAAATTGCAGTGTCCTAAAGAATAAGGTGAGTTGAATAGATAGCCTGAAGAGAGAAAAGAGAGTGCTGGAAAGGTTCCAGAGGCAGTGAACCAAATATTTACCAAAAGATTGAGTGAGGAGAGCTTGATGAGGTAAGTGGCAGCAGAAGAGATTGCTGTCATAGAGGCTAGTACAACTCGTGGTGAGTAAGAAACTCATGGAGGAGATGATCATGGAGGATCAAAGAAGAGGTTCACATGAATGCCACAACGATGAGATGACTACAGAAGTCAGGGAAAGAGAGATTGCAGTAATGAAAGTGCAATTGCAAGTACTAGAGGAATGGCTGCAAGAGCAAGAAGATCAGAATAGAAAGTGTCTCTTTCCACTGAAGGGAAAGAAAGTGATTTGGCGAAAATTGTAGAGGAGGTTGAGGCAAATTGTGATTGCCTTGTTGAAAAAGGAACTTAGATTTCTTGAGCTAGAGTTGGAATTTGAAGGTTCCACATGCAGATTTGTTCAGAGGGGAGTGCTTGAGGAAGTAGTCAAGACTGAAAAGTCTTTTGGTTTTAAAACTGATGAATTGTGTGTGTTTGTAGGTACAGTACAGGGAGATGGGAAAGCTTTAGAGTTTGTTCAGGAGAGAGAAGAGTTGAATATGAAGGCTGTTCAGATTGATGTTAAGATAGCAAGATCTCAGAAGGGAATAAAGACAAAGGAAGAAGGAAATGATAAGTACTCTGAAAAAGAAAGCAGTGATATTGTTGAACATTTTATGCAAACTGAAAGTTTATGTATGAAGGCAGGTGATGATGATATGCTTCAGCAATGCTACAAAGAAATTGCATTGTTGGAATACTTGTTGATAAATTCAGAGTATGATAGATAGGTTACAGCAGACAAAAGAGTTCAGTACAGTGAACGAGAGCAGAAAGACATCTTAGAAACAGATGGTGTGAGAGGAAGACTGGTTGATAGTCTTGAGAATTCTTCAGAGGATTCTTTGGGCAAAGAGAATTAGCATACTGATATGCTGATATTGGAGGAGAATTCAGAATAGCATACTGAAGTGCTAGCAAAGGAGGACAAGGCACTGATGCCTTCTGATTTTTGTTCTAACAAGTGTTTTGTAAATGCACGTATTGTTGTAGAACATTTGACTCAGTTGAGTAGTCAAATGAAGGAAGAAGAAGTTTTCTGTTCCAGAAGACAAGAGGGCATGGATGATCGGGTGGCAGTAAGAACAGAAACAAGCATAGAAACAAGAAGTCAGCGAGTGACAGTACAAACTAAGCAAGCCATCTTAGCTCAGCAGATAGCTAGAAATCAGTAGACGCGTTATTTATTGGACTGAGAGATTGAAAGTATCAGAAAAATGATGACGAAAGAATCCCAGAGAAAGATGACAATAAGAAAGAAAAGGAAAGACAACAAGAGAAAGACTATAGCAGAGTTGGAAGGCAGAGCAAGTGGAGCACTACAGTATAAGATATGGAAACTTGGAGAACAACAGCACATAACAACAACAGTAAAGCAATTGACAAGCAAAGAAAGATTACAAAATAAAATATGGGATCCAGGAGGAAATATCCAGACTTATGACCAGGTGGTCATGGATTTTCTTACATGGGGAGTCTGATGCAGGAGCATCATCTTCGAAAAACACCTTGTACTTTACTTAAGCTAGGGGGTTTCATGTTTTGAAGAAATATTAAAATTTCATGTAAATATCAATATTATTTTGAGTGATTAATTAATTATTTGTGAGAAATTGTAAATGTGAGAGAAATTAGTTTCTAGATTATTTAGAATTAATGAGGGAGCCTAAGTTGGAATTAGTTTCTAAGTTTTAGGGATGAGAATCTATCTTTTAGGGATGCTGAGAGATTTAGGTATTTGTTGAGATATTAAGGGGATTGAGCATTTAATTAGACCATTTTTTTTCACAATTGTATAAATAGGAAGGGGTTTTGAGGGAACAAGACATTGAGATTGTGAGAGGTTGTGAGATTGAGAGTAGGCTTGAACATCAAGGCTGTAAGCCTTTAGTATTTGTAAAGGGCCATGAGTGTTGGATATCAGACCAAAGATAAATTTGTAAGTAGCCTCATTTTGTTTATATGAAATATTGCTCCGTATTATATATTTTGATTCATGGATTGAGGAACTTTATATTCGATTTCTGAAGTGACATTTTGTAGTAAATTATGTATGTGAATTGTGAAAAGTGATATGCCAATTTGTGAAGATTAAAAAGAAACGTTGTGTGTGGATTCTGGTTAAATGCATATGCTGGAATTGAAGTATCTACTATGGGAGACTCGATTAAAGGAAGTGTGCAAAAAACAGATCGATATTTATATAACAATTGTTACTGTGTGAACTTATTTATGAATGGCTATTTTAAATCGATCTGTAGTTTGTAGCCAACACCAGAATGGAAATAGAACATCGCTTTTCCCTAAAGTTACAAGTTATGGTACGGGTGCATGGCATTGTTGGTTGAATGACATTGAATGTTGGATATTGCAGTAATTAATTTGGATTAATTGTTGAAAGAAATCGATGCATATAAAAACTGATTAGAGCAATTGGGTGTTCGTTGTATTGAAATTATGATTGAATTCTATGTTGCAGGCTTAGAAGTGGTCGACTTACAGCGTTGAACAAAATAGGATGGCACAGAACCCAAGTCAACATTTGAACAGAGGATGGAGAAAAATCGATCATCTTAGGGAAAGGATTGGTTTGAATATCAACCAAGAGGAGATTGATTCCACGGCTGTGGCAATTCATTTTCCGGGATGGTGAAATCATTTTTGAAAATCTAAACGAACTGTTTTATGCACTGATACTTATAATGTGTTAACATTTTACAGAATGGAGCGACTGCAATCCTAGCACAGATAGAGGAGGTACTATGCAACAAAAAAATAACTTAAAGGTATACATTAATATTCAGTCGATCTGTGAGTAAAATTGGATTGCGGAAGTATGAGTTTGTCACAGTAGTTTTATGGTTAAATCAGTTTGTAAAATCCGTGATATAATCAGATTTGTTCGTAACCTATTAAAGACACAAGGTATATAATTCGAGATAGAAGAATTGGCGGAATTCTAAGGCATGAATGGACTGTAAAGGCGTTCCAAGGTGCAGTTAGGAGAAGGAATCATAAAGAAAAAATTACAGTCAATATGATAATTGATGCAATTGGCTTAAAGCTGCATCACCCAGGTATGGTTTATTACAACTAATGGTCTTTTGAAATAATATCAGTCTCATAAATCAAATGCTGAGATCCAGAATCTAAGGCATGTTCTGAAATGTGAAGGTAAATTAAAGTGTGGCAATTGTTGTTGACATTCGATGTGTAACAAAACTAGAATATTGTAATTTACCATAGCTGGAAATAAATCCACAAATGTGTTGGTTTAATAAATCCAATTTGGAAAGTATTAAAGGGGACAGGTATATTTTTACCAAGTCAAAGATTTGATTTCAGATGTTGAACTGAAGACCATGTATTATTGAGAAAACTGAATATGGATCGATTGTCCATAGAATGAGAGAAGAGTGACCATAATGTGTTATTTGGCATTTGAATTCTGGTCGAATAAAAAATGTAAGGGCTCATTCTTGAATCAAGCCATATGTGAATGAGAAGTATTAAGATTGCTTGTGAAAGCATTGAATGTTTGATTTGGTTTGAATGATGATAAGTTTTCTTTGTGTAATTATTGTTGGGTCCTGATTTTAAATCATAGGATGAAGATAGTAGTGGGCGAGTTTGCCAGGCATTGAGGTATAAAATTTGGAAGATGATGAGATGTATGTTTATATGCACAAATGAGGGAAAGATTTTGGGTATTGCAGGCCTAGCCCTGCGTCATTTTTGGTATCAGAGGCGGAATTCTCTGTTGAAATATTTATTTTCTGAATGAGAATTGAGATGTATTTTTGACCGTATGATGAATGATGAAAGGAAGATAAGAGTTTTAAATTTGATATGCAAACTACACAAGTGAGCAGGATTGCAGGGAGGAAAAGATCATGCAATATCTTAGGAGGTAAGATGATTTTTCTGATTTGAAATTTGTAAATGCAGTTTATGGTTGCAGAGAAGATGATGGCAGTGAACCTGGCATTCAGCTAAAGGCTGAATAAGGAGGACAATTGCAGTGTCCTGAAGAAGAAGGTGAGTTGAAGAGATAGCCCGAAGAGAGCAGAGAGAGTGCTCGAAAGGTTCCAGAGGCAGTGAACCAAGTATTTACCAAAAACTGAGTGAGGAGAGCTTGGTGAGGTAAGTTGCAGCAGAAGAGATTGTTGTCATAGAGGCTAGTACAACTCATGGTGAGTAAGAAACTCATAGAGAAGATGATCATGGAGGATCAAAGAAGAGGTTTAGAGGAATGCCACAACGATGAGATGACTGCAGAAGTCAGGGAAAGAGAGATTACAATAATGAAAGTGCAATTGCAGGTACTAGAGGAATGGGTGCAAGAGCAAGAAGATCAGAATAGAAAATGGCTCTTTCCACTGAAGGGAAAGAAAGTGATTTGGCGACAATTGCAGAGGAGGTTGAGGAAAATTGTGATTGCCTTTTTGAAAAAGGAACTTAAATTTCTTGAGCCAGAGTTGGAATTTGAAGGTTCCACATGAAGATTTGTTCAGATTTGTAAGTAGCCTCATTTTGTTTATATGAATTATTGCTCTGTATTATATATTTTGATTGATGGATTGAGGAACTTTATATTCGATTTCTGAAGTGAGATTTTGGAGTAAATTATGTATGTGAATTGTGAAAATTGATATGCCAATCTGTGAAGAATAACAAGAAAAGTTGTGTGTGGATTCTGGTTAAATGCATATGCTCGAATTGAAGTATCTACTATGGGAGACTCGATTAAAGGAAGTGTGCAATAAACAGATTGATATTTATATAACAATTGTTACTGTGTGAACTTATTTCTGAATGGCTATTTTAAATCAATCTATAGTTTGTATCCAACATGAGAATCGAAATAGAACAACGCTTTTCCCTGAAGTTACAAGTTATGGTACGGGTGCATGGCGCTTTTGGTTGAATGACATTGAATGTTGGATATTGCAGTAATTAATTTGGATTAATTGTTGAAAGAAATCGATGCATATAAAAACCGATTGGAGCAATTGGGTGTTTGTTGTATTGAAATTATGATTGAAGTCTATGCTGTAGGCTTAGAAATGGTCGACTTACAGCGTTGAACAAAATAGGATGGCACAGAACCCAAGTCAACATTTGAACAGAGGACGGAGAAAAATCGATCATCTGAGAGAAAGGATTGGTTCGAATATCAACCATGAGGAGATTGATTCCACGACTATGGCAATTTATTTTCTGGAATGGTGAAATCATTTTTGAAAATATAAACGAACTGTTGTATGCGCTAATAATTATAATGTGTTAACGTTTTATAGAATGGAGTGACTGCAATTCTAGCATAGATAGAGGAGGTACTATGCAACAACAAAAGAACTTAAAGGTATACATTCATATTCAGTCGATCTGTGAGTAAAATTGGATTGCGGAAGTATGATTTTGTAACAGAAGTTTTATGGTTAAATCAGTTTGTAGAATCCGTGATATAGTCAGATTTGTTCGTAACCTATTAAAGACACAAGGTATATAATTCGAGATAGAAGAATTGGCAGAATTATAAGGCATGAATGGACTGTAAAGGCTTTCCGAGGCGCAGTTAGGAGAAGGAATTATAAAGAAAAAATTACAGTCAATATGATAATTGATGCAATTGGTTTAAAGGTGCATAGCCCAGGTATGGTTTATTAAAACTAATTGTCTTTTGAAATAATATCAATCTCATAAATCGAATGCTGAGATCCAGAATCTAAAGCGTGTTCTGAAATGTGAAGGTAAATTAAAGTGTGGGAGTTGTTGTTGACATTCGATGTGTAACAAAACCAGAATATTGTAATTTACAATAGCTGGAAATAAATGCACAAATGTGTTGTTTTAATAAATCCAATTTGGAAAGTATTAAAGGGGACATGTATATTTTTACGAAGTCAAAGATTTGATTTCAGATGTTGAACTGAAGACCATGTATTATTGAGAAAACTCAATTTGGATTGATTGGCCATAGAATGAGAGAAGAGTGACCATATTGTGTTATTTGGCATTTGAATTTTGGTCGAATCAGAAAATTAAGGGCGCATTCTTGAATCAACCATATGTGAATGAGAAGTATTAAGATTGCTTGTGAAAGCATTGAATGTTTGATTTGGTTTGAATGATGATAAGTTTTCTTTTTGTAATGATTGTTGGGTCCTGATTTTAAATCATAGGATGATGATAGTAGTGGGCGAGTTTGCCGGGCATTGAGGTATAAAATTTGGAAGATGATGAGATGTATGTTTATATGCACAAATGAGGGAAAGATTCTGGGTATTGCAGGCCTAGCCCTGCGTCACTTAGTATAGTCAGGGCTGGCTAAGGTGGGTACAATTTATGTATTTGTCCTCATAGATTCCAATAGGGTAGTACTTCTTCTTGATGGCATCCTGGAATGAATTCCAAGTGGGTGTGTCTGAAAGTAGTGAGGGTGTACTTTCATCCTTCTTCTCACAGTAGGTTTCCCACTAGTCCTTGACGTGGGGGGCAACTTTGAGAAGCGCATAAGTAATATTTTCCTAGCTGGAAAAATCATGAATAGAAAAATATCTTTCTAAGATTTAACCATTTATCTACGACGTACACATCTATCTGACCTTTAATAATGGGGATGTCAAAATTAACTTGTATTTGAAAGAGTGTGGTACTTCCAGAGTGGCTACTGGAAGAAGGTGCTTCGCCTTTGGGTAGTCCCTAAAGTATTCTGGCAAAGTTGACCATCATCGCATTCCTCTATCACTTGTGGGCTTCTTCGAGCAAGATTTTGATAGGATTTGTTGGCCCCTCATATTTATTATGTTCTACCATGGGAGGCTGTTGAGATTTTCAAGGCTGGTCTTGCAAAGGTTCGACCAGTTTATGACCTCACTCCTTATATCCCAACCTCATTGGGGACATGCAAAGAAAAGTAGATAAAGAGTAGAATGCTCTAATACCACTGATTTGAACTTAAATAAGAATGCAAAAAACCATAGATATAATCATAAATACAAAGACACAACAAAAATAACACTTCATTTCATTAATATTAAATATTTAAATATGCTTACAAACAAAATGGAAATAAACTAGCTTAGGTGGTTGTAGCTTATCTCTTAGAAGAGATGTGCTAGCTGCATGCCTCTGAATTGTGTTATAATGAGGCTCGAAGGCCTATTTGTTATTGAAAAACAATGAAAAAACCTAAACATCGAAATCATGAGTCCTTAGCTCATGTTTTCATGGTTTTCCCAAAAAATGTCGTTTAAGGCCTCAAAATGGCTACGGAAGTTTAGGACCCCAAAAAACTACCAAAATAGTAAATTATGCAACAATTAAGGAAACTGAAAAATTGAAAGAGACAATGTTGGGTTCCAAGTGGAATAGGAGGGTTGCCACCAATATCCACCTGGATCAAAGTCAAGAAGGATTACTCAGAGATTATATGACGGTTATGATCATGTAAAAGAACCTATTAGTTCAATTATGGAAAATATTTCTCATAAGTTATTTTCTAGCTATGTTGCACTAAATTATTCGATTGATGAGCCCTCTATTTTTACAGAAGATGGGTTGAGTGGTGCTGTGAAGGAGGAGAGTGATACATGGGAGACAAGCTTTGGATGGATTTTTTATTGATTCCAATACCACAATAGAGTTGGATTTGCAGCCTGTAAGTGAAGTTGACGCACTGGATTTGCATTCCAACAGATTGGAAGAAAGTGGTGAGAATTGGTAATAAGATATATATTTCCCTAAGAGACTGTAAAATGATGTACACATGAAGTCTTTTTCATGTTTATATGCCTTACTTTAAGTGCCAAATGATGTACACATTGAAGTGCCAATGAATTATCATTCTCCTCTTGGCTTTGAGGTGCTAATAGATGATCATTATTCCCCTTTGAAACCAATGGTAAAGGGATTTAACTACTCCCACTTTGATCATTCTTCCCCTAAAGGGGTTTAGCTGCTCATTTTCCCAAATGAGGTTGACACCAGGCATAAAAATCTTGCCTATGAATTATG
>APFE030477938.1:0-29048 GCA_000404065.3 Pinus taeda
ATTTCATATTAAAATTAAAATTAAAACAAAATAAAAGTGAAACATAACAAAACTAATTATAATTGGTAATTATATCACAACATGTTAAAATAAAACAAGGAATAAATAAATGTATGAATTAATTAATTTTATTGTCTAATAATTCATATTAAATTAAAACAATAAAACAAAATTAAATTAAATAGGTTATATATTTTAGAATTAGTCAGCTTCTACTTTAACTTATCAGCCATTAGGTTTCTATTTATTCGTCTTGGTCAGCAAATTATTCTCTCAGCCTATCACTCATTTTCTATCCTGATGATGGATCCCCTTTGGGGTTCGAAATGTCGATATGATGAACAAAGTACTGTGGATAATCCGGGTCATATTTTTCCAATGAATGATATTCTTCATTCATAGTAGCATCCCATTTTGGATGGCCTGAAGCTTCTATAAAGGTGTCAGGATCATAATTCATTGAAGCTTGAGCTAGTAAAGAAGAGGTTCTATTGAACTGAGAACGTGTATGCCATTAATCTATAGGATCACCTGCAAGAGCACCTGTTGCATCCCGAGTAGACAGACCCATTTTGGAAGTTGAGGAGTTGAAGGAGGATCTTGAGAAGGTGGGGGAGGATTGTCATCCTTGCTATCATCATATGAAGAAATATTTTAAGTAGTAGAAGAGATAGGGAGAGGTGCCACATCCACCGAACTAGGCTCATAGGCCGATATATTTTCAACAAACTTGACATCTCTTCTAATGATAACATTTTAGGACTTAAGTGGAATAACTCTATATCCTTTGACATCTTCAAAATATCCAACAAAAATACATTTTTCACTCTTAGGTTCTAAGGCTTTATGTTTCTCAGTGGGAATATGCACCCATGCTTCACTTCCAAAAACACGAAAGTGACTTACATCTAGTTTAATTGAGCTCCATGCTTCTTCTGGAGTGATATTCTTTAAAGCGTTAGGAGTGTGATTTACTATGTAATTTGCACAGTTAATTGCTTCTGCCCAAAAATTAAGACTAAGTCCTTTAGATTGAAGCATACAATTAGCGATTTCCTTTAAGGTGTGATTCTTCCTTTCAGCTACATTTTGTAGTGGAGTATATGGAACAATATGTTGCATTTTAATTCCATGCTCAGTGCAAAAGTTGATGAATTTGTTGTTAACATATTCTCCGACGTTATCAGATCTTAGCTTAAGAATTTGATGTCTAGATTGTTTCTCAACAAAGACCTTAAAGGCCAAGAACATGTCAAATACTTCACTCTTGAGTTTTAAGAAGTATACCCAAGTGCATTTGGAGAAATCATCAATGAAAGTTAAGAAATACTTGTAGATAGAGAATGAAACAACTGGAAGTGGACCACATAAATCACTATGCACAAGCTATAAAGGAGTTGAGGCGTGCCAAGAGGCACATTTTTCAAAACTATCACGATGATGTTTTCCAAGTACACATCCACAACAAACACCATCTCTGCAAGATACCATAGGAAGACCTGTCACCATATTTTGTTTACATATATTTTGAAGGGAGCGATAGTTTAAGTGACCAAATCGCTCATGCCAAAGTTTTCTCACTTCATCATTATGATCAACAAATACCGAGGGAAGAGTTGATGACCCAAAGTTGTTAAACTTATACAACCTTGTAGAATCATCTGCAATGCCAGTAGCTAAAATTTGTCTAGGGTCTATTAGGTCCTTAATTACAACACCATGAGGCGAAAATTCAACAATTTTACCTTCACTTGAAAAAGTTATCTGATATATAGATAGATGGTTGCAGAATAAGGTTGGAACACATAATACATCATTAAAATTGACCATTGTCTAGATGAATAGTTCCAGTTCCTACAACACTAAGATATCTATCATCACCAACATATATATTTTTGATGTTACAATCATTTAAATAATAAAACATGGTTTTGTTTTTGGCCATGTGATAAGAAGCTCCAGAATCAATGAGCCACTCATGAGAATGAGAAGAAGAGGATACATTTAGTCCATAACTAGACTGATGTGCTTGAAAACCACATGCAGAAAGTGTTATTCCTAAAGATGAAGTTGAAGTTGAAGAATGCTCCAAATGGATGTTATGCTTATTCATTGTTCCTTCCAAGGCTTCCATCTTCTTAAAGAATTTAAATTCCAAGTGGCCATCTCGATTACAAAAGTTGCAATGTCTATCAGTCTCTTCCCTTTGTTTTTATTTTCCTTATCATTTTGTTGAATTGATTTTTCATTGAGACCAAAATTGCTTAGGACCCTTATTTGGTTTATGACCATTCTTTTTAGGATACTGCTTCTTAGGATTCTTTGAATTTGGTTGTTGTTGGGTGGCTAAGGCTTTCTTAGAAAAGTTTCCAAGATTAATAAGACCAAGATATAAGAGTTTTTCTTGTTCTCTTATTAAATAATCACAAAATGCATCAAAAGAGGGGAGATTTTTAGTCTTGTCCTTGAGAAATGAAGGCTTCTCTAGTAGAATGGAAGGTGGAAACAAACACAGAGTAGGCTGGTCCCAACTTTGTTAGAATGGAATAGATAAGGCTACCATATTCTTTCTTAACCTTAGCACATTCCAAGAGAAGTCTAATGGTATTGAACTTGGACCAAAAATCTTCAATGGAAGAAAAAGTATTGGGGTCAAACTTAAGCAACTCATTTTCAAGTGGATGGGTTCTAAATTCATTTTTAATTCCAAAAGCTTTAGTGAGTTCTTTCATTGCTTCATTAGGGGTATCAAGTTCTATGCACTACAACAAAACCAGCGATTAGCGTCCCTTTTTACTTCTTTTTTTGCATCTAGAGCCCATTTTTGGTGCTATTTGCATCCATTTATCAAATATGGTGCAAAACGTGACACAAAATTTGCATCAAGTTTTGCACCAAATCTTACACCAAGTTTAGCACCAGGTATTGCAATAGGTTTTGCACCACGTTTTGCACCAAATTTTATGCCAAGTTTTGTGTCATCCTTTACACCAGGTTTTGTTCCAGGTTTTGCATCAAGTTTGGCACCTAATTTTGTTTGACATACTTTTGCATCCTCATTTGCATCCACTTTTTGCACCTACACTTGCATCAACTTTTGCATCGACTTTTGCATCCTTTTTTGCATCCTTTTTTAAATCATTTTTTGCATCCATTTTTTCATCCATTTGTGCATCCCTTTTGCGCCAAGTTTTACATCGTGTTTTGTGTCTAGTTTTGCATAAAATGTTGCATCTACTTTTGTTGCATCCACTTTTCCCTCTTGTTTGGAATCCATATTTACATCCTCTTTTGCATCTATTATTGTACCCACTATTGCATCTAATATTTTTGTGCCACAATTAGCGCCTAGTTTGGCACCTCCTTTTGCACCCACTTTTGATTATAATTTTGCATCCACGTTTGCATCCTCATTTGCATCTAGGTTTTCATCAACTACTACATCTATTTTTGCATCCCTTTTTGTATCCAATTTTGGACCGGGATTTGCATCGGGTTTTGTGTCTCGTTTTGCATCTACTTTTGCATCGACTTCTATTGCATCCACTTTTGCACGCAATTTTGCATCCACTGTTGCACCCATTTTAAATTTCACTTTTTGCATCCCTTTTTACATCTTCATTTGCATCATATTTGATTCTTTTTTTGCATCTATCATTACATCCACTTTTGTTATGCCACAATTTGCACCATGTTTTTCACTCACTGTTGTATCCACGTTTGCTTCCAATTTTGCATCCATGTTCACATCCTCTTTTGCATCAAATATTGCATCTATTTTTGCATCCACTTTTATGTCAGGTTTATGCATTGGGTTTTGCATCTCGTTTTGTATCTAATTTTGCATCTACTTACATTATATCCATTTTTTGCATCGAATTTTGTTTTGCCTGTTGCATCAATGTTTGCTTCCACTTTTACATCCATTTTTGCATCTTATTTTGCATATTTTTTGTCTATTGTTACATCCACTTTTGTTGCACCATATCTTGCGCTTACCATTGCAACCACATTTGCTTCCACGTTTGCATCCCCTATTGCATCCACTTTTGTTTCATCCATTTTTGCATATACTTTTGTTTCTGTTGTTGCATCCACATTTGTTTCACCACAATTTGTGCCAAGTTTTACACCTACCATTGGACCCATGTTTGCTTCCACTTTTGCCTTCATGTTTGCATCCAAGTTTGCATTGACAACTGCATCTACTTTTGCATCCACTTTTGTGTCAGGTTTTTCATGTTGTTGTGCATCTACTTATGTTGTATCCACTTTTCATCCAATTTTACTTCTATTGTTGCCCCCATTTCTATGTTCGCTTTTGCATCCCTTTTCCAACACCCATCATATTTTCTGCATTGATGATATTCCTTATGGCATTGACAATTATGAACAATTGATGACAATGTCAATAATATTGACAATGATGAAAATGAAGATGATGGTGATGACATGAATTGTGATTATGATGATAAAGACGATAGTGGTTACAATGACAATGATGATGATGGCAATGATTATGATGATGGCGATGCTAATGACGTTGGTGAATCTTCCCAATTTTAGATGTTGTCATTGTCATAATCATAAGCATTATCTTTGGTGTCATGATCATCATTTTCATCTAGGTCATCATCAAAAACAATAATGGCATGAATGATGATGATGCATGATTACAACAATGTCGATAGAAATTACATTAATGATGATGATGGGGATGATAAAAATGACAATGACGATGATAATGGTGGTGATGATGATGATCATCGATCATCTGTCAAAAATAGAGTTGTTATTTCTCTTACAAATATCAATGTGTCCTAAACAACCCTTTTCTAGCATTGATCACATTTTTTGGGTTGATGATATTTCTTACAACATCTACAATTATGAACAATTGCAAACAATCTCCATAATGATGATGATGATGGCATGAATGGTGATTATGATGATAATGTAATGATGGCAATAACAATGACAAGGATGATGGTGATGATGATGACAATGATTATGATAATGAGAATGACCTTACAATCTTATGGATTCGTGAACAATTACTAGTTTCAATACCATCTTCTGGATACGTATTACTATCATACTTTTTAAATTTTCTGTCTCTCTTGAGGTATCTTACTATAATGGTGTTGTCAACACTAGAAAGATATCTTGTTGTAATGGTGGTTCTAATGTTAGCACTAGCAAAGTTTAGTAGGGAGGATGCTACTACAAGAGGAATTCCTTCTAAGTGACTATGGCATTCAAAATGAGGCTTTATGGGCTGCTTGTTAACACATGTTCTCATGCTCATATAAAATTAATGTGAAAAGTTGCTTTAATTGGTTCCCACGCATAATTGATATTGATAATGGGGTGGTATAAAATTGTAATGGGCATATCCGTTAGTTAGTTATGATGGGTCAACAACATTGAAACCATCCAAGTGACATTTCACCTTGGAACAATCGTTGCTCGTGCGAAAACACGAAGTTTATGTAAATGAAAGTTGTGATTGTAGTGGAATTAAAACCATCGAGAAATATCAAAGAAGACGCTGCCTACCAGTTTTGAAAGACAACCAAGGCATTGAACAACTATTTGCGTTAGGATGTAGTGAGGGAATCGAAGGAAATTTGGCAGCCCTAAGTTGCCATTACTATTGCCAATCACACATTCAATAGTAACCATAAAAGGTAGCCACATATAAACAGAACCTCGAGGTGTTGACAGTCAGAATCTATTGTAATAGCTTTGACGTATATATAGTTTTGTGTTTAGATGAGAATGAAGTGGGCTTCATCCAGGGTTCAGCTCAATCCTCGTCCATTCCATGCAGTGGTGTTTAATTCGCCAAGCAAGAGAATATTACGCGAGTGTTCAGAGTTAAATCAACAGAAATCAAGGACGTGTGATTGTCAAATTATTGCTCCTCCCTTATGATTGAGCGCTTGATGCGATGGTCATTATCCTTGGGTGATACTTTTATTCCCCATTTTCTATTGAAAAAGTAGCATTTTTCTGTTCGATTATGATAGGATTGGATGAACGCCGGTTTGGGTGGATGTAGACCCATGTTTTTTTGTGGTGATCTTCAAATGTCTTGAGGATAAGAAAAAAATCCTTGACCAAGGTCCATGGTTTTGGGGATGAGTTGGTCTTCTAGTGAAGCCATGGTTTCCCAACTTCAATCCTCTCACTATGTTGCCGATGACTACTCTAGTATGGGTAAGATTCCCAGTTTTCCCATTCACTTTACCCATCTAGATCTCTTAGAAAAAGTGGGCAATTGTATTGGAAGATTCGTCAAAGTAGACAGGGAAAGACTTTTGAAAGGCATTTTCACCTATGTTTGCATATGTGTTTAGGTAGATCCCAATGAAGTTTTGTGAGATAAAATTGAGCTCAAGTGGATGGGAATTGTGTATTCCCAACCCCTGGACTATGAAAATACAAATTATAGATACACGTATAGATACACCAATAAATTTCAACCACAAACCTGTAAATTTCATTTTCCTTCACACCATGCATCTAATTTGTATTCTTTATGAGAATTAACAAAGGAATGATGCTCTTTTTCCTATATTTTGACTCCCGGAGAATACTATGATAAACGTGGATAGACATAGGGTCCTGTATGGTCCATTTACATCCCATGGATGGGAAATCAGAAGTAAATAAATAACATCCATTACATAGGCACTCATGTAAAATGGGGGAACAATGTTTTCTAGAATAAAAAAACTACAGTTATTCCTATAATCTAGGATTTGGATACTTAAATTATTAGATAGAACAGTCCCCAAGTCCATAACATAGCTGCATCAATCAAGGGTACCCACTGGTCTGAAAACTTTTGGGTATTGACATAACCAAATAATCTACATATCATAGTGGCAACATAACAATATGGACCGATAAGAGAAGCTATAGAATGCATACCCTTATTTTCTCGCTTGTGCTTGCTGGCATCTCTTCTCCATCCTTTGATGACTTCAGATTGATCCTGATTTTCCTTCATGAATTTCTCAATGAAGTCATTATCATATTTCTTCTGAGCTGCCGACAACTGGTACATTCGAGTCGAATCTTTGTTGGTGAAAGAGCCGATGATTGTGTTCCTCTTGGTCATAAAGTTTCTGTCAGCGATGTTTAGATGGTCAACAACACATGTGATCATATCCATGTAAGGAAGGATGTTCAGCTGAGCAACAATTCTGTGGAGGAATGAATTGGCCAGATCACTATATGTAGTATCAGAAACCGGGTATGAATCTTCGGCTATGACTACTCTTTCTGTGACTCTCGGCTCTTCATCTTCGAAAAGTTGATATGTGGCCTCCCAGGTAGATGTTCCGGTGTTTGAGGTGCATGTGGTATCGGTAAATAATGCAAGCAATTATGCAAACTCAGGGGGAAGAGCAACTGATTGTTGTTGAACAACAGGTTTCTTCATGGGTTTGGTCGACCAAGACATTTTTGTTGAATTATGCTTGTTGGGACTGACTTGTCAAGAGAAACACAAGGGTGAGAGTAACTAACATTCAGAGCGAATAACTTAGCAAATAACCGATTACATAATAATCCAAGACTTTTATGAGCGAAATCTCAAGAAACCGTTAGTAATAATGAATGCGTTTATTCTATCGAAAACCATTAATTCTCCACATTTGGCCATTAATATCGCATCCACTATATCTCAACTTTTGAAGCCTTGTCACTTTGAAACCTCCGATTGCAATACGTGTTGCAGACTCGACTGCTCCATCATAGCACACCTTAATATAATATCACAGTTGCCATGTCACGCCTTTCATATCACAAGTTTTAAAGACGTGTGTCTGGTCATGGACATTAAAAGTTGCAATGGTTATGGTGTAAATAATTAAATTGAATGGATATGGTGTAAATAAAGTCGCAAGTTAGAGGCTTCGGAAGTTTGGTCATGGACAATAAAACAAAAACGCCACTCGCGAGATCCCAATATGCAACGTGGCAGTTTTATGGGGTCGACCTCTTTATTACTATTTACATATATATGCCGGCTTTTATTATATTTATGCTTTAAACCTTTAAAATTTATTTGGAAAAGGTTTTAATCGCCATTTTTCTTAAAAAACTTTTTAGGATGTTCTAATATAATCCTTTGGCATTGAGGCTTTAGAATTAAACCTAAAATTTATCGCTCTTTTTAATTAATTAATTTTTTTTTTTTTTTTTTTAAACTAATATTTCCTCTCAATTTTTTTTTTATAATTATATCCTAAATTTTAAAATAATAACCCTTCTCTATTAATTCTTTTATTAATTATATAATAAAATTATTAATTCATACAACACATATTTACGCCGTAAGGCGTTCCCTCTGGGAAAGACATCCCAAATATGTGACGTGTACGATTTTGAGCCATTGATTTCCTTGTTAGACGATTAGAGTGTTTTCAGCCGTTGATTTAATATAGAAAAATGCCTTTTTCCACCGCGGGAAGACAGAGGGAGGATCTGGCGATGACTATGAAACGCTAGGGAGGATCTGGCTATGGCTATGAAACGCTAGGCATCTTGGTGATGAAACTCTGGCAATGAGTGAAACGTGTCTTTGTCTTTCTTCCCTGCATGAGGGCCGCGTAGCCTTGTGAATCTGTTTAAATTTATGCACGCTACAGATCTGTTTTGTACATTTTGAATGAAACAGGTCGGTGCTGCTGCATATCAGGGTGAGGAGTTGAGGAAACAGGTCGGTGCTGCTGCATACATAGGGTGCAGCTCAAAGACTCAACATGTATACAAAGACTCAACAGGTATACCGTATACCATTTGAATTTTGCATGTGCTTGTAGGAGATCCACAATTTTTGAATTTTGCATGTGCTTGTAGGAGATCCACAATTTGTTTCTGTTGGATCTCAGCAAGCTCGGTTTTGGCTTGCAGTTCCTGTTGCAAAATAGTAATTTGCTCTTGCATTGAATCAAACTGCCCTAAACTGACGAACATTTTCTGCAAATCTTCAATTGCCCTCTGAAACTCCTGCCCTTTTCTGATCTCATCTGGTAATTCTGCTTCAATCTTAATTACCATTTTCTGGAAAGCATCAGTACTTTCTGAAGATTCCTTTTGCATAACTTTTGAATCAATCTGTGATTCTAAATCAGTGTCTCCCATGGTCACGAAACTGGCAGTATGCTCCCGTGAATTCATTCTCTGACCCAATTCGCCAATTGTCAAGTTTTGAGGGATCTCATAATCTTCTTTCAGATTGGGAATTCCCATATGAAACTGTTTCATATTCTGCTCCAGAATCCCATAGTCACCTCTGTTTTTCTCAGATCCAGTCCTTGGCCCTTCGTCCCTCTCTTTTAAATTCTGGAGATCAGGTGGCAATTCCAGTAGTTTCTCTATCAGGGCATCCGAATTTGCAGTGTCATAAATATCATCTCAACAACCGTGACAAATATCCATGATGTTTGATTCACGCCCATCATCAAACCCATCTACTCGGTCTTTCTTTTTGGCCTGTTGACTATCCATACCTACAGAAGAAATGACAACTGTACACTTAGGCCTAATACTTTCAGCACATAAAGGTATAGCCCCACATCTAGAAATTAAGTTCATGTTATATTTAAGATCAAACAGAGCCATGGATGAGTTTATTTGATCTTATGCAAAATACTTCATAGATAGACCTGCCAATTCTGAATATACAAATGGCAGCAGTGAATGACATAAGACCAGAACGTGTACCTAGACAATTTTCCCGAAGCAAGTTAGAATCCCTGGGACTGATATGATTGTCCCAGGTCCCTGATTGGGAACAGCTGCAAGTAGTCTTCTTCATTGGATGGGTATCAGAGTTAATCAATATGATGCTTTGGCAAGTATTCTCCATAAAAACGCTGAAAAAACCAACCTTGAAATGCAGAATTGAACTGCTGGAAAGCCAAACAATGGACAGGAACCTGGTAAAGGATATTTTGTAGACCTTGATAATATATTAAAATGTCATCACTTCTGCTTGGTTGTTGGTGGATTATCCTAACTCCCAAGAAAACCTTGCTTAGATTGTGCCAGATATTACTTAATGCTGAGACTATTACTGCAAGATGATTTGTTCATTTGAATCTCTTGTGCTGAGATCAGCCCCCTTATAAGTAAGTGCATTGGTTTATGAGTTAAATGTTATATAGACTTGCATAAAACTTATTGTTTTAAGTTTCAGGTCAATGATTTATCTTCAGTAATAATTCTTGACAAGTTAATGCTAGTGGGGAAGGCCACCCCATTCATAATGTCAATGATAATTTTGGAGTTCTCTGCAATTTTGATGTCTCAAACGTCTAATTTGGATGTCAGTTTTAGGCCTTTGCATAAAATGTGTCCTGCAATATTATTTGTGGTTTGGTCACATGCTCATGCAGAAACCAGGAGGCCGAAGTTCTGAGTGTATCCCTGTGCTAGAAGGCAGAAAGTCCTGTGATATAATTCTGTGAAAGAAGGCCGAGAGCCTGTGATTTGTATCTTGAGGTAGAGGGCCAAAACTCTGTGATTCATATATGTGGAAGAGGGCTGAAGGTCTGTGGTACATACCCAATACATGCACAGATTTGCAAACAGATTTCAACAGATCTTCTAATACAAGTCACTAATCAACAGAAGATGCCACCAAGCATCCTAGCAAAGTCGTCATCATCATCATCTTCTAGAAAGTCTTCATCTTCTTCCTCATCTTCATTCCTTTCCCACTCTTCATTGTCCTCATTCTCTGCATGTTCCAAATCATACTCTTCATGGTCAACATCTTCATCTTCATTGCTGTGAACAGCATCATTCATTACTGCATCTTCCTGGTCATCCACTACAACAGGCTTTGCTCCATTTGTAAAGGCTGATGGTTTGTCTTCTACAAGAGTATCCACGTCATTGGATGCCTCAGTGTCATCCACCCCAGGAGTAAAAGTGGGCAGTTCAGATGTATAACTGTCACCAGCTGGAACTTGGCACCCATTCAACCCATGGATTCACTATATATTGAAGTCATCCTTCCTCTCCAAGCACAACTCGCTTTGAGCATCAAGCAAGAATATCTCTAGCCATATGAAGCAAGTCAAAGAGCAGATCAAGGATAGTGAAGGCAAGTCGAAGGGTTAAATTTCTTTGTTACATATCTCTTGAAAGGGATGAGTTTTTTCTGTAGTGTTTCTCTGTGCAAAGAAGCCAAATCTCTGTGGATCAAGGAGGCCAAATCAGCTCTGTGAAAGAGGCTGTATCTCTGTGGTTTGTCTTTGTGCTAAGAGGCCATATTTCTGAGGAACCAGGAGGCCGAAGTTCTGAGTGTATCCCTGTGCTAGAAGGCAGAAAGTCCTGTGATATAATTCTATGAAAGAAGGCCGAGAGCCTGTGATTTGTATCCTGAGGTAGAGGGCCAAAACTCTGTGATTCATATATGTGGAAGAGGGCTGAAGGTCTGTGGTACATACCCAATACATGCACAGATTTGCAACAGATTTCAACAGATCTTCTAATACAAGTCACTAATCAACAGAAGATGCCACCAAGCTTCCTAGCAAAGTCGTCATCATCATCATCTTCTAGAAAGTCTTCATCTTCTTGCTCATATTCATTCCTTTCCCACTCTTCATTGTCCTCATTCTCTGCATGTTCCAAATCATACTCTTCATGGTCAACATCTTCATCTTCATTGCTGTGAATAACATCATTCATTACTGCATCTTCCTGGTCATCCACTACAACAGGCTTTGCTCCATTTGAAAAGGCTGATGGTTTGTCTTCTACAAGAGTATCCACGTCATTGGATGCCTCAGTGTCCTCCACCCCAGGAGTAAAAGTGGGCAGTTCAGATGTATAACTGTCACCAACTAGAACTTGGCACCCATTCAACCCATGGATTCACTATATATTGAAGTCATCCTTCCTCTCCAAGCACAACTCGCTTTGAGCATCAAGCAAGAATATCTCTAGCCATATGAAGCAAGTCAAGGAGCAGATCAAGGATAGTGAAGGCAAGTCGAAGGGTTAAATTTCTTTGTTACATATCTCTTGAAAGGGCTGAGTTTTTTCTGTAGTGTTTCTCTGTGCAAAGAAGCCAAATCTCTGTGGATCAAGGAGGCCAAATCAGCTCTGTGAAAGAGGTTGTATCTCTGTGGTTTGTCTCTATGCTAAGAGGCCATATTTCTGAGGAAACAGGAGGCCGAAGTTCTGAGTGTATCCCTGTGCTAGAAGGCAGAAAGTCCTGTGATATAATTCTGTGAAAGAAGGCCGAGAGCCTGTGATTTGTATCCTGAGGTAGAGGGCCAAAACTCTGTGATTCATATATGTGGAAGAGGGCTGAAAGTCTGTGGTACATACCCAATACATGAACAGATTTGCAAACAGATTTCAACAGATCTTCTAATACAAGTCACTAATCAACAAAAGATGCCACCAAGCATCCTAGCAAAGTCGTCAGCATCATCATCTTCTAGAAAGTCTTCATCTTCTTCCTCATCTTCATTCCTTTCCCACTCTTCATTGTCCTCATTCTCTGCATGTTCCAAATCATACTCTTCATGGTCAACATCTTCATCTTCATTGCTGTGAACAGCATCATTCATTACTGCATCTTCCTGGTCATCCACTACAACAGGCTTTGCTCCATTTGAAAAGGCTGATGGTTTGTCTTCTACAAGAGTATCCACGTCATTGGATGCCTCAGTGTCATCCACCCCAGGAGTAAAAGTGGGCAGTTCAGATGTATAACTGTCACCAGCTGGAACTTGGCACCCATTCAACCCATGGATTCACTATATATTGAAGTCATCCTTCCTCTCCAAGCACAACTTGCTTTGAGCATCAAGCAAGAATATCTCTAGCCATATGAAGCAAGTCAAGGAGCAGATCAAGGATAGTGAAGGCAAGTCGAAGGGTTAAATTTCTTTGTTACATATCTCTTGAAAGGGATGAGTTTTTTCTGTAGTGTTTCTATGTGCAAAGAAGCCAAATCTCTGTGGATCAAGGAGGCCAAATCAGCTCTCTGAAAGAGGCTGTATCTCTGTGGTTTGTCTCTGTGCTAAGAGGCCATATTTCTAAGGAACCAGGAGGCCGAAGTTCTGAGTGTATCCTTGTGCTAGAAGGCAGAAAGTCCTGTGATATAATTCTGTGAAAGAAGGCCGAGAGCCTGTGATTTGTATCCTGAGGTAGAGGGCCAAAACTCTGTGATTCATATATGTGGAAGAGGGCTGAAGGTCTGTGGTACATACCTTTTCTAAAGGGGCCGAACTTCTGTTGGTTATCTCTGTGCAATAAGGGCAACACCTTCTATCTCTATGATTGCAATCAGGGCTGACTTGGACACTTGGTGGATGCTCTTGCTGGTCAGTTTATCTAGAGCTTTGACTTTGATATCTCTTGTTGAATTTGATTCTCTAAGGAAAGGATTGCTGGGTTTTTACCCCTACTGGGTTTTCCCAAGATAAACCTTTGTCTTGTTCTTGTGCATTGAGATATCTTATTTTCTTCTATTGTTAATGGTTAAATTTCTGAAATATAATTGCTTGATGAAGAAGTTGTAAATGCTAAGAGAAGACATAATCATCCGAAGTAATTATCAATTTTCAAAAATAAGTACTGGTCTACATTGTACTTGAAAAATCAACAGTTCTAGCATAAAAGTGCAGCAACATCACCCTTGTTAACCACATTGTACTTGAAAAATCAACAGTTCTAGCATAAAAGTGCAGCAACATCACCGTTGTTAACCACAACCAGGTCGATAGAAGCAACATCAATTTTTTTAAAGAGCTACGAAAGGTAAAACAGGGGTGGCAGGCACAAGGGGAGCGCAAGGTGGGGGAGGGTCAATCTTGCCTTTGAAGAAATCAAGAAGCAACTTATTCATGGGGATTAAACAAAAACACCAAAAACCAGGACAAAGCTTTTGCTTTAATGCAAGGGGTGATGGATTCTGTGGAAATAATTCATCATATGATCGATCACGCATAGCCACAAGAACCTCAGATCTGTGACAACTCCTTGGTGGATGAGATGACAATTGCGGCATGTACTCTCCAACCTGGGACAATAAGAATAAAAGAAGGACATTGCTATCTTCCATGAACTTTAAATTCACTCTCAACATGTAATGCATTACATTACAGTAGACAAGTGGAAAATCATATCAACAACCGTAGATGTTAAATCGGCTTCATCTCTATGTACAACCTCATACCTATTTCTGCAGGGTGTAATTGAATTATACGTTGTCAAGATGACACAGCCTGAAGCACGTGGTACTAAGTCCAAAACAAGCTGGAACCCATCACCATTTGTATACCTTGCTATTTCATTTCGCCAACTGCAAAGCTCTAAAGTGGGTGTCATACATTTTGGCTTTGTACAGTTTTGGAAGTGGTCTGGAAACTGTCTCTTTCCACCAAGGACTAGAAGCTCATGCAGACTCAAGTTTGTGAAGATGGACATTACACATGAACATTGGACTTCATAGAAGTGAAAGTTACAACAAACGAAGCTCAAGAATGCCTCTCACTGTATGTGAGAAAATCGGAGGGCTGGCAAAAATACTGGGAGCAAAAAAATTCATTAGACACATAGGTGATTCAAAGGCAAACGAATAGAAGAAAGCCAAAGATATGAGGGAGACTACTCTTGCAAGTCTACATGTGACTATCTCCACAAGTCTGAGTAATGGGAGAATAGTTGACATGTTATCCACTTGGTACTGCAATGGTGAAAGCATGGGTCAACCTGTGGGACTCATAATTTCCACATACAAATTCAATTTGGGTTTATCTTTTGATTGATAGAAAGCTCTCAATGAAATGAATGGTGTTAAAGATTGGGATCTTAATTCACAAAGTTCTCACCCATATAAAATAGTCGTTTAATACCCCAGACAAGCTCTAAAGTTCTAGAGCAGCAAATCACCAAAATAGGATCTCCCCTAAAACAGGCCTACAAGTCCATGGCTCCAATTTTCCACTCAAAAATTACCAAACCGAATGGAAAATTATGTGGTGATTTTCTAAGCACAACCAAGAACTCCACAAGGATAACATGATCCCTATTTAGCAAATACACCGGCTGCCTGCTCAAATGCCTGGTACCTATAATCATAGCGTTGTATGGATAAAAACTGATGACTACGAGTTACGTTGGCTCTATACATTGATGACAGTTTCTTTAGCTTTGCCAACAATCATTGTACTCTAGTATAGACTAAATGGACACTGGAATTTCCATTATCCAGAAGATGGAATCTTACCCAAGGCATTAACAAAAGTTGTTGTTAACCCACAACTAGTTGAAAATAATCTCCATCATCATAACAAACTTTATGTCCATAATATGCACAAATGGTATCACATGATACATCTCCCAAACCAATGGAGTCCAACTAAAGTCTAATCCGAGATCCTCCATTCTCAACACTTTATACATAAAAAAAACTTGTCTGTAATCGGCCTGTCTTTGCACTTTTTGGGGCAATTTCTAGTTATATTAAGTTACTTGAAAAATCGGTCTCCTACAATGTATTTTAGGTATCAGAGGAGGGAAATGGTTATTTCCATTGATTGAGGAATCATTTAGGAAATTTCAGTCTTGTAGAAAAGATTTGTGTTGGTTTAGCGTGGGCGCCAAACTTTTTCGTTGTCATCTAATTAATGAATGCAATAGGTTGACCATAACAAAATATCCATTTTCAGAATACACATTATCATCCGCCCTTGCTTTCAACAATGCCCATTCACATGTCGCTATTCTTCCCCACTCTATG
The DNA here is from genome assembly GCA_000404065.3 of Pinus taeda. Classification (NCBI taxonomy): domain Eukaryota; kingdom Viridiplantae; phylum Streptophyta; class Pinopsida; order Pinales; family Pinaceae; genus Pinus; species Pinus taeda. Next base: position 15,788 of record APFE030477938.1, read on the forward strand.
CCTTACGGCGTTTCCTTTGCAACATAAGGTGCAAATGCTAGTTAACATTTTACTAAAATATTACTTTTACTTACTTCCATATCCCACTACTTCTATGACGTTGCACCGGTTTGTGCAAATGCTAGTTCAATATACTATGTAGGGTTTCAGGGTCGGCGATAATGCTCTTTAACTTTTTAAAACATTTATATCTTAAAATGGGTTGTTATATCGGATGTAGGGTTTCAGGTCCGCAGATATATCCTTCTCGGAGGGGTTTCAGGAGGGCCTCTTAGGCCACGCCCCCTTTTCAGGTACACGCATTTGCAAATATTTGCATTGTGCTATTAATTGTGCTATTTTTCTTTCCAGGCGGCGGATTGACTTGATCGGTGCACGGACAAAGGTGCATTTTTGGATAACCGATGCGGCTGGTTCAGATCCTCATATGCAATCGGATAGAGGTGAGTCTAAGCCTTGATTTATTTTGTCCCTCTCAACCCATATTCTCTTATCACGATGTCTTTTTTGTTTTGTATTTCCGCTTCACATTTTCCAGAAGAGGTGTTGCTTATATTTGCTTTCACAGACTCACAACAGGCATATTTTTTCAATCTGTGTTTTTTTTTGGCGCATTTATTGGCTTACATATCGATTGATATTGATATATTTTCCCTCAATTTTTATAATCTTTTATTTCATCTGAGTATAAAGAGATACATTCTGTAAATGCTTTAAGCTTCGAGAAATATCAGAACGAAAATATACATTCTTTGCTAAGCCTGAAGAAGGCATTGATATTGATTGAAGGGTCCTGTAACTTCTCTAAAATTCAGAATTCTTCTTTTGAGGCACTTGGATCATTTTCAGAATACTGACTGTCATAAGAATCCCCATTCGAGGATGCAGAAATATGTTCATGTAAGATATGACAATCCTTGATTTCACTTCATAACCTTGAACCCTCAGCCAACTGTAGTCCTTCCTTCCTCAAGGTGTCTGCTTCACCATTTAATTCTTTGTAGACATGTTCAAAGCGCTCTGAAATAAAAACGGACAGAACGTTTGATTTCATCTTCTACTACTGCCATTCATCCAATTAATTACCAACAACTGATGAATTTAGTAACACTTGTTTAACATATTCTTCTCCTACAGGAAAGTAGCACAGTCTGAATTTAAAGGCTAATCGAAACTGTAATCTGAATGTTGTTTGAGCCTATAAACAGACACAGTTAGAAAACATGCACAGAACATGTAGATCACTGTCGAGAACCCCTGTTAATGCTATTCCATTATCATTGAATAAAAATCTGCATCACTAACATATCTCAGTGCAAAATGCACTGCCCCCTTCCAAGTATTAGAACTTGTGTTTTGTGGCAACCTGATGAAATTGCCTAGGCTGCACCATGTACTGAAAGTGTTGACTGCAAAACAAATGTTAGGCCTTGTGTTAACTAAGTACATGAGGAAACCTATCAATTCCCTATATACATATGTTCATCAAATCTACTACCACAGGGGAGTAGCCATGGGTTTGCACTACATCATTTGAAATCTCATCAGAATTTCAATTGCATACACTGTAGTAGCCATGGGTTTGCAGTCCATCATTTGAAATCTTCTAAGAATTTCAATTACATACTTTTTCTGTCCAAGGAACACTTCACCTGCACTTTGCTACACCCCTAGAGCCATCAAGTAGTGCTTCAAGTCATGACCAATTCTCTTGCCAATTTTGCCCTGCACCAGTTTGTGGACCCCTTTTAACTTCCTGTGAGTGTAAGATTGTCTACATATGGGACTAAAACAAGCAGATTAGAATGATCTACCAAATTGTAAAAATTAGAATCTGCATCTGTCTCAGTGAAACCCAAATCTGAAAGTTACTCATCGATCTTGGAGTGCCATGCAAATGGTGCCTGTTTCAACTCATAAAGGGCCTACTTCAACTTGTAAACATGGGTCCAATCCTTACCCCTATATATATTTGTCTATGTTTTGGCATCGTAAGTTCAAATAGTTTTCCTTCTTCGGAGGAATCGACAGGAGTTCTCTTTTCTCTCTACAAGATTCGAAACCGGGTGGATCTCAGCTATAGGAATAGAAATAACTTTAGTTGTCTCAGAAGAGTTCGATCGAATACTATGGCGGTGAAATTAACCGAAGAGCAGATTTCTGAGTTCAAGTAGGCCTTCAGCCTCTTTGACAAGGATGGCAATGGTAAATGATTTAATTTATTCAAGCGTTTAGGGTTTGATGTGTTCCTTTACATGCAAGTAACTACGCAATGATCAAGATCCATATCTCTGACCATATGCAGTTGGAATGTTGCTGAGACTTACACATTTTTCACTAATTAAGTACCGCAATTCTTCTCTATTCCTCTTCGATTTTTCTTTAAAACTCTAGTATTCGACTTAGTCCTGTCAATTTGACAAAATAAAGAGATATTTAAGGGAGAAAATAAAGGGATTTCATGCAGAGAGAATAATTCATAGTAACTCATAGTTTCCCAGGGTGTTCGGGTGTTCGAGAGGAGGATGAATAATTCAACAATTATATTAATGCACCCAACTCCTCTCCCAGCGCGATCTGAAGTAACTATTTCAATTCAATTCAGTGAATTCGAACTTTGTACCGCTCTGTACATCAGTTGATTTGAAATATTCAAAATAATATTGATCTCAGATATCCCCGCATGAATTGACTATTTCAGTTCAGCAAATTCAAACTCTGTACCCTCTGTACAACAGTCTATTTGAAATATTGAAAATAATATTGATCTCAGATATCCCCACTGCATGTGATGTGATTTGATTGATAGTCTATCCCTAAACTGATATAAGCTATAAAGTGCTAACTTCTTCCCTATGAAATGCACATGCAGACCATGTCACTATCTCCCCTGTAAAAAATGAATTCAGAAAGACTGAAAAATAAAACAGAACTGACTCATCTAACTTTAGCACTTTATCTTTAACCTAAAGTATAATGATAAAATTATCTTATTCTTTTTATGGCTGGTCCATACATGCATGTGTGTGCCCTTATTGCTGGAATAGTAAAATTTGTGATGTGCTCCTACTGTCTATTTATTGCTGCATTCTCACCAACAGATCATTATGCTGTTTGGAATTTAATGCTGCATGGATTTGTGTAATGCTGCTGTAATATAAGGTGCCCAGATCTGCCATGTGTGCTCCAACCTAGTAGAAGATGATCTGGGGTACACTATCTAACAACAATGAGCCAACAAACACTGGTATTTTTTTAAATGCCACTATGGGCTGCTAGCTTTTAGAGTATTGTTAGGGAAATAAGCTCGGTGTAGTTATTTGATCCTCACCTAAATCTGTTTTAAATCTGATACAGTGAGAGTTATTGATATAGAGAACACGTATGGCTTCCCTTTTTTGGGGGGTACCTTGACTAGCTCCATCAAAGTAATCCCCATGTTCCAGATTTGTCCATAGGAGCACGAATCAACTTTTTCTGTGTTGGGGTTGATGAAAAAGCTTTGAAGTTTGAGAAGATTGACTAACCTTGGAAGGCACATTGAAAGAGTTATATACCTGTCTTCAAAGATTTCAACATTTCTATCTTTCTAGATTCCCCATGATACTATTAGAGGAAGGCCTTTGAGGACTGAGTTTTGCTACCACTTTTTAGAGCACTCTTCAGCATAACCTCCTTGTCCACAGTCCTTTATCCTTGTCAAACCATCCAGATTTCCTTTATTAAGGACAAAATATCAGTAAGTGGTCTATGTTCTTTTCAACTCTTTTACACATGATACATTTGCTTGGACTTGATCCATTTCTTCTCTTAAGAACTTCCTATGTGGGTGCTCTATTTAAGATTGCCAACTGCATGTAAATAATGAACTTTTGAAAGGTTCTTATCCAGATGTGCTTCCACCATGAGAGTGTGCATTCTGGTCTGTCCAGGGTACACGATTCTTATCCTAACTTTGGAGTGTAAATCCCCAAGGCTGGATTTTAGACCAGACATGTTCATCATCAGAGTCTTTTATATAGGCATGGCACACTTTTGATTTGTTTATAAATCCTTTTGATTGAATATTTTCTTGGCCTTTGAGTCGTCTCTCTGTTCAGCGCTATTCCAATCTTGTTGGCAAATGGAGGAGTTTCCTGGTCCAGCTGCCTGGTCTAGATTGAAGGGAGTTTATCACTGCTTCTGGCAGCTTGTACTCAGCTCCACTGCTTATCCATGGGTCTATACTGATCTTCGCCTTAGCCTCATTGCAAACCTTCCATGCCAGCAATCTGCCTATTAAAGGGAATGTTATAGTCAGTACTTTCAATAATATGGATGCATTGTTGATTGACTTGTTTGGGTTTCCAATCCAATCTTTTGCTGAATTGGGCTCAATATATCTCTGAATGTGAATCTGATTCCAGAGGTCCTCTTTTGATATTAGTCTCCACATACACTTGGCTTTTAGGGCTTTCCCGAAGGAATGATATTCAATATGTAATGCATGTGGGCTTTTTTGTATACCTTTGTTTTCTTAGCAAAATATAGTCTTATATTATAAAAAAAAGATCAAGTACTGTAATTGCTTTCTCTTTGCATCCATGCTAGAAGAGCCAACATATCAGATTGGGCATCATATTTGGAATGTCTCATGTCATTCTAAGGACAAAATCCACAACAGTGATAAGATTCAATGTTTGCTTTTATCTTTATTGTGCTCTTTCCAGCTTTGTGGCTGGAATGTGTTGTAGGTCCAATTGAATCTGTATTGAGTTCAACCTAATTGTACAATGTATTTTTCTAACTTTCTACAAACGTGTTGTTTATATCTAGTATAAGCAGATGGGGGATAGACTCATGGAGTACTAGGCTTGTGCAGTTACATCTTGTAATTAATCTATTAAGATTGGTTCTGGTCTCCTTAAGTCCATATCCAGATGGGTCATGAGGGGAATGCAGAAGTTGATTTTGTATTCTTATCGGCACTGGGTCATAGATCCCACGATCCTTCATTTAATGTCTAGTTTTTGTCAATAATTAGGTTCTGTTCTTTAGATACTCCAATCTTTAGTTTTAACTTTTAATGTTTAGTGTTCTTTTATGGTGATTATTTTTTAGTATTTAGATCCTGTAATGATCCTTCTACTATGATTGGTTCTTTTTAAATTCTTTTCTAAATCCTTTTCTAAATCCTTGATGTCAAAGTAACACAATTTCGTTATCGAGTCAGGCAAGTCTTTGTTCATTGGAATTAAAAACATTTTACGGAAATGAGAGTGCTACCAGGAAAAAATTTAGATAATACAGTTCTGTAGTTTGATGCTACAACAAATTTTGTTTGTGTTGTCACTGCCTTGTTTGGTTATTGGTATCAATTCTACTTTGGTACTGCATTTAGATACTTCAAGCTACATCATTTCCACATAAGATTGATAGGAATTCGACTATGTAGTGATTATAAAAAACACTGCTGTTTATCTATCCTATTTTAGTACTACCACACGACTTGCAATTGTGCTAAACAAAAAATTACGAAATAGTTAAAATTTTGATCCATTTTTTGCTTTTGTAAGAAAACAATAGTTTATTTTAACCAGTGTTCCATGAGGATGTGTCCCCTATGGTGGGGTGCACGTATCCACGCTTCCCACACACCTAGGATGGGAAGATGCTCAGGGACACATTTCCCCACGCCCCCTTTTAGGGAGACACAAGGAGACGCAGGGGGAAACGTTTCCCTACTGTGGGGATGTGTTTCCCCAAAAGGGGTGCTTCTGGGCAGCTCCCCTAAAAAAGGGCTAGGTGCTCCCCCTTAATTTTGCTTGAAACAATAATTTATGAGTGGTAAAGCTCAACATTCAACCCTAGGGCCCTATTAATTGACTTAGGATGTTTGAGAGTGGTTCTGACCTCATTTTATTTCATATGGAGAAAGTAAATTTCAGATTCCACTCAAAATGCATCAGACATAACAATTTTTAGGATTTCAGGAATGAGCGAATTGCGATGTTTCCATTGGGCTCTATTATATATAAGGGTTTGGAACTACCATTTAATCAAGAGCACCAAGCCCAAAAGCACCCCTTTTGAGGGGGGCCATGTTCTGCTTAATTTTTTTTCTAGTAACTGTTGTAATATAGAAATTAAAAAAAATTATAAAACAACCATAAAAAATTAAAATTAAAAAGAACAACACATAACAAATATCAAAACCTAAACTAATTTGCAATCTCTAACTCACTCATTCGAGTTACCAAGCTTATGTCTACTCAGCTTGCTGCGCAGCACTATTTGACTTACCAGTTAACTGTTGCACCTCCTCCTCCATGGCACTCCTAAAATGCTCATTGGCCATTTTTAATCGTCAGTTTTAACTTTCAAGTCTTGACATTAGATATGGATGACCTTAGACTGATTCTTTGACTTTCACTCTTTACTTTTTTTGAGTTTGAGTTATATCAATTTACTATTCCAATCTTCAGGCTTAAGTATCTACTACAGTCTATTTTGGTTAGTACTAATTAGATTCTAGAATCACGAATTTAAATTTTAAATCAATTTAGAATCTAGAATGATGAATGATGAATTTAATTTTTAAATCAATTTAGATTCTAGAATGTTGAATAATGAATGATGAATATGGATCAATCTAGTTCATTATTAAATCTCGTGGTGTATGAATGAATGATGTATGTATTAGTATGAATGATGAGTATGGATCAGTGTATTTCATTATTTAATTCAATCATGTACGGATCAATGTATTTATGCTTTCATTATTGAATATATATATATATATATATATATATATATATATATCATATATATATTATATATAATATATATTAATATATATATATATATATATATAGATTAAAAAAATTATATACCCCCATATCCCCCTGCCCCCTAATTTTACCTAAAATTTGAGGGTACTCTCACACGCCCCCCTGTGCATCACCCCAGACATGCATGTCCCTATCCCGGAGTCTTGGTGGAACATTAGTTTTAACTTGCCAACAAAGAAGGGTTGAAAATATAGTATGACTTCATATTGAAATATGACCATGCCCTTCAAATTTGATGCCAGGTTGAAGAAGTATTTTAGGAAAAGTATTTTGAAGTGTGTTCTAGTGTTTGCCTTTTAGAAAATGTCAATCTTTTTTCAAGCTTTCTTTTCAGTTCTTATAACTGATTTGTTTGTTTTACTTTAGTGGTTTATTTATAATAGTTAAAAAGGCTTACGAGATTTAATGGAAACCTTTTATACCCACACCAGATATGCCAAAAAGACCTTAGACGTGTGAATGCCAATTTTGATGCACCATTCATATTGTGCAGTTGTGATGTTTTTTGTTAACGATTGTGCTGAATAGCTTTGTGTCGAATGATGCAGGTACCTTCAAGACAATTTATACCACATACGGGAATCACATGAGATGGATCTAGATTTGAAGATAGAATTCTTCAAACATGTTAACTAATGCATTCAACTGTCCAATGTTCTTAGGTAGCGGTCTTGTAAGATTTCTTCTGACAATATCTGGTAACAAAAGTATTATTGTAATCATTAAAATGTTATAAATAAGATATATGAAATAAAAATTCAGGTATTGAATTTTTCATTAAACATTATTTAGAATGTATTAATACTTATAAGTATCTTAGACATGTATTTGTGTGAAAATAAATTGAATTGGTTTATGTTTAAGGACAAGGCATCCAAGGCGAGGTTAACCAAGACAAAAGTCACTCATCGTAGTGGCCAGAAAGGTTTAAAAGCACTGATAACAACCTTTGTAAGTATATTAAACATGTGATATTTTTTTAATAATTTTTGTACTAGAAGAAAGTCATTGTTATCCAATTTCTCCCTATTTACTGATTGATAGGAACTAAAATATGGAAGACCTCCAAATCATTCGGAAAAGGAGGTGCTGCAGCAAAAGAGATGGGTTGAATTTGTTGTTTGGATGGACTCTATGGTATGTAATCTTAGTTGGATTTCCAATATACTTTTAAACCATATTTTCATTTTATTTTTTAGTACTATTAGATATTATATCTTATCTCATTTTATGGTTAACATTGTATAACAAAAACATGCGTTGTGTTATGTAATTAATACTAACATGTAATATTGATTTTTTTTGTCAGAATGCTATAGGTAATGATTGCCAAGACGATGATCCAAATTATGTTCAACATATATCAGGAGATGATGAGGATGATGGTGGTGAAGGAGGAGATGATGATGATAGTTGCAGTGTTGGTGATGATGTGGATCAGAGTAATGAGGATGGTCAAGATGATCATGAGGATGATCTTGGTGGTGGTAGCTAGGCATGCACATGCATTGTTTTTTATGAAGAAATTATTGTGTAGAATGACATTGTTATGTTTAGATGGGTGTTGTGAATTTACCCTATATCAATGAGACATTTTGATTTTGTAATCATACAATGAGTTTGATTTATGTATGTTGTTAATTTATCGTAGAATAACGATATTCATGAAATATTTTGATTTGTTAATCATATTTGAATTTTACTTGTTTTGATTAAAAATAATACTGATTTTATTAGTATTATGTTGCTATTTTATACATGTTTTGAAAATTGTTAATGACACATTGTTATTTTTTTGGATGCATGTTGTCAATTTCTCTTAAATTTCTTTACAAATGATTTTGAATTGTGATATCTACTTTAATGATATTTAGAAACTATCATATATTTCACTATGAATCTATAAAGGGGGTCATATATGTAAAGAAAAATATACTTTATATAAGAAGTCAAATGCGGATGTAACCATGGATGCAAAATTGAAAGTAAAATTGGATGTTAAACTAGGAATTAATACAAAATGGAAAATATTGACATACAAAGTGTTTTAAATTAGAAGTGAAAAATTGTGCAATAGTTGACACAAAGAAGGGAACAAAACATGGCATACAAAAGGATATCAAATTGGGCAAACACAAGGACACATAAATGGGCACCAAATTAGATGCAAAAAAAAACAACTAGATGTAAAATAAGATGCAAAGTTGAGCGTTAAAAAGAAGCAAAAAACATTACAAATTGATATGCCAAATGATGATGCAAATAATGGTGTAAATTTGGGATGCAAACTTGGGTGCAAAAAAGGAAAAAAAAAGATGTAAGAAAAGACATAAAACAAGATGCAAAATGGGGCTAAAAAAAGGTGAAACCAAGGATGCCATATTGGATGTAAAAAATGATTCCTAATCACATGCAAATTTAGGCTCGAACTCAGACACAAAATTATATGCAAATGTGGACACAAAATGAGGCAAAAAAAGATGCAAATTTGGATGGTGAAAACAATGTAAAACTAGACACCAAAAAAATGCAAAATTGGATGAAAAAGTCGGTGTAAATAATGGTGCAACATTGGACACAAGTAGACACAAAAAAATGGTGCAAAAAGGGGCATAAAATAGCTTAAAATTGGATGCAAAACTTGGTGCAAAAACAAATACAAAAGTAGACGTAAAAAATGACTCTAAATTGAATGTACCATTAGACACAAAATAAGATGCAAAGGTGGACACAACACATGACCCAACATAAGATGCAAATATAAATGCAAATTTGGATGCTCAAAATGATGTAACATTAGATGCAAGAGATGGTGTTAAAAATGATGCAAAATTGGATGAAACAAATGACGCAAAATATGGTGTAAAATGAGATGGGAAAAATGGAGACAAATCAAACGTAAATGTGGATGTAAAAAATGGTCCAAAAAAAGATGCAAAAATGGGCACAAAAATGGATGCAAAATTTGGAGCTAAATCAAATTCAACACATGGTGCAAAGATAGGCACCAAAGCTGGTGAAAAAATAGAAGCAAAAACTAGTGTAAGACTAGATACAATACCTGGCGTAAGACTAGATGCAAAAACTGACACAAAATGGATGCATAAAAAGACGTTAAATTGGATTCAAAATACAGTGTAAACTTGATGCAAATGATGGTGCAAAAATGGAAGCAAAGAATGACACAAAATAGGAAGCAAAAGAGAATGAAAAATAGATGCAAAAAATGACACAAAACTAGAAGCAAAACCTGTCATAAAATAAGATGCAAATCTTGGTTCAAAATTTGACGCAAAAAATGATGCATAGTTTGGTGTAAAAAATGATGCAAAATCTAGCGTGAAAAAGGATGCAAAATCAGGTGCAAAAAAGGACGCTTTAAAAATTGTACAATAGAGCCAGATTTAGCGCCAGGTTGCTCATCACAATTACAAAAAAAATGCACTAAAATCTGGCGCTAAATCTGGCGCAAATCGCTGGTTTTGTTGTAGTGTTTTATAATCTTATTTGATTTCTTACATTAGATGCATTCATTTTAGTGTAATCATAAAAAATAATTTACAATGTACATTGGTTTTTGTGTTATAAATTCAAACTATTAATATTGGAGAGAAAAAGAGATAAGGTATGATGTTTACTACAATATCTCAAGCTAAAGATTTAAATGGTTTATGATTTAACATGTCCTTTTCCTATAACCGATATGAAAAGATGAAAAATGTAACAAGGGAAACAATAACAATAGTAGAAGAAAATAGTTTGCTATTAATCACAATGAAAGACTATATGTAATTTACTATATTCTTATTATTCACATTTTCTATCATTCAACACTATTACATTGTCACTTTACATCCAAAATGTTGATTTCATCATTTTTCATCTTTAAAGTTATTCACAATATTTATCATCCCAATAATTTGAGGTAAATACGAAAATTTAAAATTAAAATGACGAGATTAACCCAAGACATATTTAGCATATTTAAAATCATTTTATTTAATATTATGTGATTTAACATATTATTGACAAAATCAATCATTTGTTCAATAGATTTCCTTTGCCCCCACATGCCTAAAAGAAGCTTAGTTCCATCTTAACTCTGGATCTATCAAGCACCAATAGGGATAAAATCGTTCGCGTTGAAAACTTTTCCTCAAGTTTTTCACTCAAAAAAAATGTTTGCTCCTCAAGGGATTTTATCCCTCTCGGCTGAAAGCAACTTAGATCCATCTTAAGTCTGGATCTATCAAGCACCAAGAGGGATCAAATCTTTCAGGGTGAAAACATTTCCCCAAGTTTTGCACTTTAAAAGGATGTTTGCACCTCGAGAGATTTGATCCCTCTCGGCGGTTCATAGTTGAAATATTTCGAGGTGCAAACCTCTCCCCAAGTTTTTCACTCAAAAAAGAGGTTTGCACCTCAAGAGATTTGATCCCTCTCGATGCTTGATAGCTCCGGAGTTAAGATGGATCTATTCTGGTAGATATGGCATTTGGCTCATTGTATTTAGCCCATAGTATCAAAGTGGTATTTTGCCCATAGGCTTCACCTAACTAAAACTCCCTTTTTGAGTTTTCATAAATATAAAGAGGTTTATGGAGTAAATATAAAAATAGGTTTTATATATTTACCATACCTCTAGCTTATTTTTATTTTTATTTGTTTATCATGCCTCTAGAGTAAATATAAAAAGAGGTTATATTTATTTACCATACCTCCAATTTATTTGTATTTTTATTTATTTACCATATCTCTTTTTTCAGTGTTCATAAACCTCTTTATATTTTAAATTTATATTTTGTTTATACATAATAATAATTAGATTTATTTTTAAATAGGGCTAACATTAGATTAAAAATGTTAAATGTTAAATGTTAAACATTACATGTTAAATGTTTACGTTTACGTTTACATGTTTATGTGTTTAAGTGAGATCTACCCCCATACTAAGTTGTAGAGATTCGTCACAATGGCCACTTCATATTAACATTTGTTATTACATTCAAATTATCTTCCAAAGCAATGTGTTGACTAGATCAAGATGCTAACCATCCAACAAGTCCTTTATATATACATATAAATAATATTTTAACAATTTTTATTCCAGAGCAATTTGTGGACCAATTTAAAACCATACCCATCTAACAAGGCCCTTTTGTAAGGCTAAAATTTTATTTAAAGTATAACTTAATAATAAGTTAAACTCTTTTCCAAGATCAAACTTTTTAACAACAATACAATTAAATAATTAAGCGGGTCAAAACTTCTTATTCAAATTTTCCCATTTATTATCCCTCATGATTTCCACTTGGAGAAGTGATTCACTATTTCCACATGGAGATTTTCTATGAGTGTTCTGGTTGATTGTAACAAGCATGAACTTAAATAACATCACCATAGTAATATTTTTTTTAATACCTAGAGCGGCAATATCTCTCTCTCTCTCTCTCCTCTCTTATTATATATAATATAATATAATAATATATATATATAACTATGGAATTTTAATAAGCTGTTAAATACATACATGTATTCATAATTTAACGCATAAACATGTCATTGCTTATGTGGAAATAACAGTTATGATTGAAATTTAATACAGGGGCAGCTGAGTCCCTAGTCATAATTCCACAGATTATACCACAAGTGTCACCATCACCCATGGAGGATTGCCTGGCATATATTAAATGAATGTAATAAACAAAGGTTACAAGGGTATTGATGTAAAATATCATGCATTGTATAGGTTGTATTTTTTCTTTGTCCAATAAGTGCCTTCGTAAGATCATGATGCTAATGGTACAGACTCGCGAACGTGTTATGTCATTCATGAACTTGGATTCTCTTATTGTTCATGTCACTGTCGAGTTCATCTAATGGTGGAGGAGATGGGATAGTTTGGTAACCAACCTACCCGTTGTGTGCCTAGACTCTCACATTCACTCATATGCCATTAGGGTTATGAAGGTGGTACTCTCCCATGGCAGCTTCCATTTTCTTTTCTAGGGCTGCAAAATCAAATTCTTCATGCTAAATCTAACTGTGTTGGCAAATTATAAGTGACCCAATTCCAGTTAATTTGTGATTCTTAACAATTTTTAACTTCATGGGGTGGAAATTTCCTCTGGCACCATAGGTGTTCACAACACCAAGGTTTCCTTTGGACAATAGGGTTGGATTTCTTTTCCTTCAGTCCATGTGGTCAACATTCCTACCAATCTCTACATGTATTCCTTAACAGTATTCGTGATAGTTACAACCATAGGCTCATAATCTGTGGTTTTATGTTTATTACAGAGTTCTTACATATTCTAATTAAATGTGTCTTTCCTTAGCAAGTATGATATGGATAATGGAAAATTCTTAGGGGTTCTCCTTTTCCTAGGAGCTGTTTAAAACTTAGTAGTAATCTCTGTTGCTTTGGGTGC
>APFE030477946.1:860-18402 GCA_000404065.3 Pinus taeda
TTCTGGGTTTGAAAAAGAAAATAATTGACCAGATAATACTGATTCACCCCCCCCCCTCTCAGTATTATTTCCAACAAAAAGAAGAAACCCTAAGCTGAAAATCGAAGGTCAACGAGGTTTCTAGATATGAAGTATAAAACCCAGCAGAGTCGCCAATTTGTTGTAGTGTTTTCTCCTCAATGAGGTACGAAAAGAACCCACTTAAGATCGTGGATGACAAACGATCTCAACAATAGCAATCACTCTGAAACATTATAGATTTGCAGCTACTGGTAGAAACAAAACCTGCCAAAATTATGACCTATGATGCAATCATAGTTAAACAGTGAAATAAAGAGTAATAACCCCAAAACATCCAATGGAAACGAAATATATAAGGAATTATTTTGTTATAACACCTGTGAAGGGAACAAATATATGTTACCAATCCCCCTCTATGGGATGGGTACTTGGCTATCCTCAAACGTCTTCAGCTTTTGTAGAGTCTCTCTCCTCTATAATGAATAAACCCAACCAAAATATGGTGTGCGATAATGAATATAATCAGAGTTACAACAGTGAGTGCAACAATGAATCTAGTCAAAAGTGAATAATGAATGGAAAACCCTCCTATTTATAACAATATATTGAGTTATCCTCTAATAATAAGAAATAATAAAATATTATTGATCCCATTCTTGGAACTACCACTTGGAATATTTTATTATATTTGTTTACGAGGGTAAAAGATATTTAAACTTTTATTTAGAAATAATAAATAAATAAATGCTATTGATTATTCTCAGTTGAATTAGTTAACGAAATAATAAATAGATAAAGGATTTATTAAATTATCCTAAGGGATTTAGTTCGAAGTTTAAACACCCAAAATAATATTAATAGGAATATAATTATTCTTTAGAGAAAATTAGATAAATAAGAATTTATCTATTTTTTCCATGATTGGGTAAATTGAGAAGGAAATAATAATAAAACAGTGTTTCCTAGAAAGAAAATCAAATAAAATAAATGATTTATCTAATTATTTCATGGTTTTAACTATAAATTACTTAATAAAGTGGTTATTAGGTAATTTCTATAGTTGAAAAGCAATTTTACTATGGTAAAATTGGCTTACCATTGATGTACTTCGATCCATCTAGTAAATTAGGTAGATGATCAATTTTTGTCATAATAGATATCTTCATCATTTTTCGTATTTTTAAGCCATTTGCATTATCCTCATTATAATTTTTATAGAATTATTCTATATATTTCTCTTCGTTAACTGCTTCAATACCATGTAAATTGCTTTTCTCTTGTACAATTTCTTTTAGAGATTCATAATGCAAATGATTTATATCCATTCAAAATTGGATAACATGGAATATCATTACATCTTCCTTGAATGAGAAAAATTCAACTACGACAGTCAACATATAAACAACCATATGCATAGTTATATTCAAGATATAGTGTATCAAATAATAAACAAAAAGGCCACCATCCATATTCCCTTTTTCATATGGCACTGCCAATTGTATAATTTATCCTTGCCAATCTACTATTCCACGGAATTACCTAATTTCATTTTTGTTCATGTATTTGATTATGTAGTTTAATGAAAAGGAATAATTATACATGATTTCATTGCAAAAATTCTATGCAATTATATGTTGTATACAAGAGACATCATATTCATTCCACATTACTTCGCATATTGTTTCAAACAACTTTCACCGTAAATACTCATGAACTCGAACAATCTCTTAAACCTATGTCTCTTAATGTCTTGCTCTATTTGCATCAAGATATGTTCTATTTGTTCATACTTCATTATATTCATCATATGTTCATGATAAGTTATTATTAATCATTTTTTACAGAAAAGTGGTTCAAAATGTACAATGATTGGATTTTCATCATGGAATAATATGTCATAACCTTATTTGAATAAATTTTAATTAAAATGAAAATATATTTTCATTCTTATATTTGGACAAAGTCTTACCAAAATTTCTAGCCAATTAGATAACTAATGTATACAAAGTATGTCCCACCATAGTCATCATTCTTCTACAATCATAGAAGCTAAAGTTGATCCTTTCCAAATAAACATTTGGTATATTTATACCATGCATCTCTATCAATGCATCTATGTTAAATTCGTGTTTAGAAGATAATATTACTTCAACATTCCATCCATATAAACAATTTATGAAATATTCTATCATTCCTCTCATAACTCTATTGTCGTGTATCTAAAATGAAATAGAATTCACATAGCATCAAATAGGTAATCTCCTACAACATATGAAAAATTGTTTAAAAAAAATAGATTATGCTACCTTAGAATTGCATCCATGTGACCTCTTTTTATAGAAATCAATTTTTCTTCATTGATTCCCTAGCAATAAAACTTCAAAAACGTTCTAAATTGAATATGATCTATTACTCCATGATACACACAACATAAAGAACATTCAGGGGAAAAAACCAACATGATGTAGCTCTACACAATAAATCCATAAGATAACAGAAAATACTCACTTTAATAGCATATGCATATATCCACGTCGATGATCCAAGTTTACTTGAAAAATAGTTGTAAAACTATTCTATAAAAACTACAATTGGAAGTTAATTGTAACAAAGTAAGCCAATGATCAAGTCAACACTACTTACTCCTACATATACACTAGAAACACTTTAAGGCATCACATTCAAAAAAGGAACCACAACATACGTGATAAAGATATCATATAATCTGTATCTATTTTTCAAAATAGCTTCTCTGCATATTTCTTACGCTAACAACGAAAGTGTACAACACTTAACACAACACTACTTATTGCTTATTCCGATAACTAGCAAAACTACAACCTAGTAGAGCACATAGAAAAGAAATTTGGAGAAAAACATCTGTAATAATCTCCTTCAAGAAGTAATCAAATATGCATCAGGGACATGCATGCCAAATATTGCATGATGAACACCTGGCCAATGCAACTACAAACATGTTTCACTATGCTAATTTGGATTTACGTTCACCCATAAATATAGTTGGATGTTATTGAAATCATGCATATAGTTGTTGATACATTATGCAATGTGTGTATTTGTGAAGAAATAAAGATTCATAAAACCTAGATTTCTTTGAGAATTTGTGAATTGAACACTTATTGTCTAATATTAAATGAACCATGTTTATAATCCCTGTGAGAAATAAGTGTTTTATGGGAGAATGGGTGTGTGGAATAAGAAACAAATTATTTCTTATAAAAGTGTCCACACTTCCACATGCATTCTCCCTCCGCATAGTTCTTTTTCACACTTCCCTTCAGCAGAATACTATATTTGGAAACCAAAATGTTCCGAGTTTTTAAATGATCAAAGCCATCGAACATAGTTTTGAAAACTACACATCAAATCATTGACAAATAAAATTTTCCATAGCTCCTTCGCATCTTGATATCAAATAAAATTAGTCCACGCTTATTTCACACCTGATATACATGGAAACCAAAAATTACATTCCCCAAAGATCCATAAGCCCTGATACCCCTTGGCGAAGGGAAACGAGCGCAGAGCCAAATTTTACTATTTCATTATCGAATATTTGTAGTTCTTTTTATTATAAAGTTCATAACATTTTATATGTATTCATATTTTAATGTTATGCGAAGTGTAGAGGCACATAAAATATTTCATTTTGCTTCTTCTGCACCTAATCTGGACACATAATTGTTGAATATAATTTTGAGAACTAGACATCGAACGAGATGGAAAGAAATTTCATCAGAGCTCTTTTTCTTCCTCATATCAAATAAAAAAAGCCTGCATCGACATATCAGTGTGTACAATTTATCACCCACCCTTATTTCAAAAGAATTGTCCTAGGGGGTGGGAAATTTATGTGAAGGTACAAACATTGGGGATAAAATTTTATGTTGTTTGCTCTGCATACTCGTTCTCCCACACAACACTTCTTCTACACACACTTTAAAATGAAACTTAATTTAATAGGAGATAATAAGCACTTAATTAAAAAATGTGAAAACACACTCGGTATTCAGGAAGCTAAAATAAAATGATCCCATGTAGACATAGTAGTGGGCACATTTAGTAGCCAACCCTTATTTTGTAACTGATATACACGTAACCTAAACTTTTCGTGCCCAAAACTTTTGTAGTTTTTTTTTCTCTAAAGTTCTAAAGATATTATATGTTTTAATCATTTAATGTTATATAGAGTGCAAAGGTGTGAAAGAAGATTTCATTGTCCTTATTCAGTACCTATGCATAATCGAAACTTCGCACTTAGAACCACTGAAGATAGTTTTTAGAATTCGACATCAGACCACTCGCAAAACAATTTCTCTAGAGATATTTGCATACCAATATTAAATAAAACGTGCCAACATTGATAGAGTAGTGTACATAGTTCATTCCCCACCCTTATTTCAGAGGTACAAACATTATGGATGGAATTTTGTATTATTTGATATGAACACTCACTCTCTCACACAACACTTCTTCCTCTAACACATTAAAAATAAATTTCACTTAATATTGGATAATAAGTGTATAATTCACAAATGTGAAATCAAACTAGTATTTGAGAAGCTCAAATAAAACCAATGTACACAGACATAGTAGTGGGGACATTTTATCGCCCAGCCTTAAACTTTCCATGTACAAATATCTAATAAGCCAAAAATGCTAATTATTAATTGAATATTATGTAGTATTGTATAGATGGTGGTATCTGGGAATGTATGTAGAGCTAAAAAAAATTATAGAACAAAATTAATATTCCCTTCTCCACACAAATATTCTCCCACACACCACTTCTTCTTCACATGCATTAAAAAGACACTTCACTTAATATTGCATAATAAGTATTTAATTCAAAAATGTATGTGGAGATTTAGAAAATTACGAATCAAAGCATCATTATTTCTCAGTTCCCAAAAACGTATTTCATGTTCATCCCCACTATAAATGGGGCCACAATACAATGGCTATTAGTCAGATATGCTGCTTATTGGCATCGGTTATCCGACACATTGGTGCTCAACAAATCATCGATTGAATTCTGTCAAATAGTCAATAGTTTATTAGCCATTGGATATTCGACGATATACATGTCGATTATCTGACACCAAAAATGGTCAAAATGGTCATTGAAAAGTTGATTTTTTGAAGTCTCTTTTGCAATGTTATAATGCATCAGATATCCGACTCATTAAACATTGAATATTCGACAGGCCTCATATAATTTTGTCGTCAGATATTCAAAACATAGTTTTTTTAATGGGAAAAACTGACGTTTCGACATCGGTTAATCGAAGGTATAGGTAAATTTTGAGACATGATTTCTATCACTCCGATGCTTCCTTCTGTCAGTGTTGAGCTGCCCATTCAATGTATATGCATCGGATAACTAACATCAAGTTGAATTAGTTTGACAGGAGTTTTGAATATCACATGTGTCATTTCATTGGTTTGGGGAATTCAGGTCCATGATGATGCATAAGATATTTGATGGTTGAGAGTTTTTTCTAATGAGAGTTTCAAATGACCGATGCTTCTATCTTTCAGTTGTGGCATCCATTATCCAATGAGTATGTTGATTGATATTAGTCAAATATTTGATGGAGAGCCTGTGCCATCGAATATTTGATGGATGTCTACATTTTAAAAAGTATATTATATATAATTTTCACCTACTTTTGATTCCTTTGTTTGGTTTGGTTCTGTTACGGAAGTTTTCATACATCCTTGGCATCGGTTTTTTATACAGTTCATATGCTATGTCTTCTATGAGAATTATGGATTTTTTACCAAGCACATATGACCTCAATATAAATTTTGTTTTGGCTCTGTGATGAAATTTTGCATACAATCTTCACATCGATTATTTATATAGTTTATATGGTACGGATTCTCTAATAATTATGGATTATAAACAAAATACCATTGAACTCAATATAATGTTTGTTTGGCATGGCATGATTAGAAAAAATGTCATAGTATAATTGTATTTGAGTCATAAGAAAGACTACATCTTGTGTGCCAACATATTTTGTTCTTGTCTTTTTGATATTCATCTTGTCATTTATTTGATGAAAGGAAGACTAATATAATAAACATTTAATTTCACAAGTAAATGTTAAGGTAAGAGAAATCAAATTGAAGAATCTAACTCACATAATGCCCTAGATTTCTCAACATCATATCAGAGCTAGGGCTTTGAAGAGAGGGAAAAGGGTAGAAAGAATATCATTTTGGAATCATTTCATCTCAAGTAAAAGGACTAAAATAGACCGAATTCATGAAGATAAAGGCTCAATTATCCTAGGAGCATACCCTAGCGTAAATAAAAAAGATAATTTTTGTTCTAGAGGACCGAAAGGATAATTTGGTAACATAAGGCACAAAAGAAAATGCCCTAGTCTAATATCCATTAGAAGAATATGAATAGGTGGAAAATAAGCTCTCTCTAGACTGAAATAACTAGGCTATAGATCAGAGTTATGAGCACACTTGACAAGCTATGAAATCACGACAAAAGATATGAGTTACATTTTGTTTCATAAATTCAGGTTATGTGTTCTTTCAAGATGACCGAACCCCATTCTGTGCATAAACGAAACTCAAGGTCAGTATTTCTAAATTTTTCTATCACTCTCCTTAACATCATTATCTTAGATCAAGTATTCCGTTGATATTACAATAGTATGTCACATCAAATTTGGTGGTAAAGACCCTTCGTTCTAGGCATACATATACAAAGTACTACTTTGAAGACTATAAGAAGTGACATGAGTCACCATAAGACCACCATCTAAGCATAAACATATTAAAAGGATTCAATCATAGGAAGTAAGATTTCCCACATTATATTTTAGAATAAAGTAGACCGAGAGCGAAGTCTCAGTAGGCCTATCATCTAGATACAATCACCGTAGACGATAAAATTTGTAGTATAATTTCTATGTAGAGTTGCAAAGTTAATATTGGTATATATGAATACACATCTCAAGCCAATACAAATTAGTGAGCCAAGCAAAGCTACAAGTGTCTCTCTTAAAGATCTATACGAATATTTTTACGAAGGTAGTGGATATATTAAGACATCTACACCACATAAAGAAACATGAAGGATATCTATAGATTATGAATTATTCCTATGACATTAATAAAAATCACTATACCCCTTCAAGATAATTTTTCTGATCATCACATGTAGGAACAAGCCTAACAACAATCTCCATGATCATAAAATAAAAAGATACAACCTCTAGGAAGGAATTATCTCCTTTGTTCGATGATGGGAAACTTCAAGTCCTGTAGCAATAAAGATACGCTGAAAAAGAATACCTCTTACAACCACATTCATGAATTCCAATTCTAATTAGTAGTTAATAAGACATGTATTTATATAAATAAGCATAAACAATCCTGGAATAAGTAATTAGAAGCATCAAAGTTTACAAGAAAGCGATGTACATCACGAAAATGTTACGAAGAATTCTCTCTAGCATCCTTCACACCAAGACCTCATATATATTAGGTAAGTACCGTATTTATCTATCATACTTTGGTTATAAACAAATTTTATTTAGTTTGCAAAAGGAAATAAGCTCAATGAAACAAACAAAGTAAAGGTATGTATTTATCATATTTTAAATTCATCATAGATTTTTATTGCAGATTTTTATATATATTGACTAAAGTGTTTCACATCTAGTTCCTCAATTTTAACTTTTGTTCTCAATTTGGAGACTTGATGTATCATGGCTACACAATTTTCATATTCACTAAAATAACTTAAGTGAAAATAACATTCTATCTAGTCAATTTTATCTTATTACATTTGATGTTAAATTGTTGATCAAGAATTGCTTGTTCAGTTATTGTCGAGGAAATGAGAAATGGTAGAGTATAGTTACAAGAATCAAAACTTTAAAGTATTTCAAAAGTATGGGAGAATCTAGACCATTTCCCTACTAAAATAACAATACTTACTTCGATAACTAATCTATTCATGTACTATGAGGGGACACACCCTTTATGAATCTTCTTATATTTGTGACCTACATTGTACAAAACATGTTATCATGTTTTCTATGCTATTACTTTTCAATTTGATAGTAGCTAGAGGAAGATCAATATTTGTGTGGACCTTCAATAAACACAATTGTGGATCTCACTCCACCTACTATCAAAATATCTAATTCATTGGGACCTATTTTATATGGAAATTACACTACCACATGTATCCCATTATTTAGTTTATCCAAGGTCTTTGAATCCATAAGAATCGTCCCACTGCTAATGTATGGCTTTCGTGCCACTTTGGCTTTCTTTGCCACAAATTTAACTATTTTCCCTCCCATTTGGCTCTATTTTCCAACAATTTTCCTTCTTTAGAAAAGTATCCTCTTCCAATAATGCTATGATGTATTTCTATGTTTATCATGTTATTTCTTAATCCATTATTTATTAGGATAATGGATGTTTCTTTCCACATTATTGTTTTCCATATTTTTTTATGTAAGAAAAGAGATGGTAGTATCTAGGGTTAACTTTATTGTTATTTTTTTATAATTTATTTTTTAGCGACACAAACATATTGAATGCATATTTTAATTATGTGTGGAACATATATAGTGGGTATATGAATGATGTCAAAATGATCACATGATTCTTTTAGGGAATGTATTAGAGAACTTGTTATGAGATTGGGAGTTTTCTTTTTTGGACACTTTGTAAGTTGGTTTGTCACAATCTATCATAAATCTGGGTGAATGCATGAAGATGGCTCACAATTTTGGGCCAAATGTGGCAACGAAATTTCAAAATTTTCCTCCTTTATCGAATTCAAGCCCTCAAAATTTATATAAGCACTATGAATTTTGATTTGGAGTAAAAAAACAAACTATGAAGAATCATGTTGTTGTCCTAATCATATTTTTTGCAACAATATTTAGTGTCATACCATATGTCAATTTTGCATTAAATGAAATGCTTGTCCTCATGTCCACAGGGTCTTGGATAGATGGCGATGATGTGCTCTATTAAGGAACTCCTTGATGTGATGTCACCCATTCAATTCCCTTCCCTCATTGGGTAGATATGTTGGACATGATGAATATGTAGTCGCACCAATCTTACAAATAGAAAATTCTTGTCCTTGCAAAGTTTCACACATCTTAAGAGGTATGCATGTCTTCACGTAGAATAACATAGTCTAAAATGTGTAATTTAATATATATATATATATGACTGATATACAGGAAGGAGATCTAATTTTTTCATATTACAAATTTATTTTTTCATGCAAAATTATATTTTTAATTATTTCTCAAGGTTTGTGAAGTTAATATTTCAATTACATTTTCCAGACACGTGTTCAAGTAAGGAATTTTTCAACTATTTAAATAAATTGAAAAACCAAGAGTACCCTTTTGAACAGGACACATAAACAAAGATAGTGGTATTTTTTGAAATTTTTTCGTTGTGTATATTTTATGATATATATTTTTTATTCAACCTCTTTAAAATTGTTCAAAAAAATTTCAAGCATTATATTTAAAAGAAATTAGATGAAAAATATCATATGGATTCGAAAATGTCAAACTCATATGCCATTGGATAGAGGATTCCTTCATGAATCCAACCTAATCAACTTCGCCACCTAAGGGAAAACAATTTCCTATGTCCACTAGGGTACAAAATGGTGTTTCAAGTAATTTTGTAGAAGGGGGTGCTGAAATTGTGGATTTTAGGACTTTAGAGGCTCATTTGAGCACTTAAAGTGCTCGATTGAGCGTTTAAATTTCAAATTAAAATAGCTCAATCGAGGGTTTAGTAAACCCTTGATCAAGCACTATGGCTTGATAGAGCATTATGGCTCAATCAAGTATTATGGGTCAATCAAGCACTATGGCTCTATCAAACTATATAGCTCGATAGAACTATTATGATTGATCAAGCCTTCATAATTTTTTTTAATCCCATAGTTTGGATTTTACAATCAATAAAGATCTAAAATTTAAGTTTTTTCCATATTTTAAAATTCGAATTTTTATTTTAATTTTTATTATCTTGTCATGTAGAAACCTTCTTAAATTTAATATTAATATTAAAATATATTATTATTATTATTATTATTATTATTATTATCATCATCCAATTTAAAATTATGAAATCTAATATTAATATAAAATTAATATATGCTAATATTAATTTATTAATTTTGGAATTAATATAATATTATTAACTTTAATATAATATAAAAATTATATATTATAATATTTATAGCACAACCAAAATAAATAATGTGGTTCATATACATTGTAAGGCATCAGCAAAAGAGTCATTAACACAAAGAGATTCACACAAGCTACCTCAATATGTTAATTTTTTACATATTTTTTTTATAAATCTAACATAATAAAATATATAAAAAATTTTAAATCTTTGAAGTAATCATAACATAAAGCTGCATAAAGAAATAAAACCTAGACAATTTGAATTGGAGGACATGAAGTGCTCTATGTATCTCTGATGAAGGTAGTTGGACCATTAATATTTTGGAAAATTTTAGATAATATTTCCATGGGAAAATATCATTTTCCCTCAAGGTGAATGTACAACATACATGGTTTGTTGATGATTCTAGACGAGGGTGGCAGCTCTGGTTCTAGGGTTTAACGAAGCAAGTGACAGAGGGCACCAAGAATCCATGGAGACACAGGGAGGAGAGAGCTCCACTCCCTCCTACAGTAATATGGTAGCAAATAGAGGAAGAGGAGGGAAAAAGAACAAACCTCCACAGCCCTTGGAGGTCAAGGAAAAAAACACAGAAACTTAGGAGGCGAAAGGCAGCAAAGCTAATGCAGATCAAGGGGCACACAAAGAAGACTGTCAGGAAGAGAAAGAGGAAGACAAAGGTCAAGGATCAAAGAACAAAGATAAGATGGGGCCCTTTAAACCCAAGACCATAACTAAACCTCAGGTTATTCTGAACGATCCAGCTATGTAAGCGCACAGGGATCACATGGCTAACTATTCCATCATATTCAAATTTATGCGAATCTGGCCATCAGAGAAAGTGTTGTACACCTAGATAAAATATAGCTAGAAACCAAAGGGGGAGTTAAATATGCATCTTGGATCCAAAGGTTTTTTCACTGTGGTGTTTACGAACATGGAAGACACAGACAAAATTTTTGAAGGAGGGCCATGCTTATTTGTACCTGCTGGTCTCTATATATGGCCATGGATGATGAAATTTGTGCAAGAAAGAGAAACCTTCACTTCAGTACCGTATGGATTCGACTATACTCCTTACCTTTAGATTACTGGATGCCAGTCTTTAAAAGCTATAGGCAATAAATTAGGTAATTTCTGAAAAGTTTCAGAGGCAACTCTAGGGGGAAAATATACATCCTATGCCTGTATATGTGTGGAGATGGACCTACTAGGAGCCATTCCAGATGAGGTCATTCTAGAAGTCTATGATGAGGAATGGGTTCAAGGAGTTGACTATGAACATATCCCATTCAGATGTCACAAATGTCATGAGCATGGGGATCTATCCAGAGACTGTCCTCTCAATAGAACGGAGGAAAACCTAAATACCAACAAAGGAAAGACCAGACAGGTTTCACCAAAGTAGGAGGAAAATGAAAAGGAGGAGGAAGGAAGACACAAAAGAACCCTAGTGTGAATTATAAAATAAAAAGTTACAACAATTTTGAGATCTTAGGAGAAAAAGAAGCTGATGGAGGGGATAAAGAGAGTACAAAGAATCAGACAGCAAGGGGGAAAGAATAAGAGACCAGCATGGAGTACACTCAGGAACATAATGAACACACGATGAACCCTTCAAGTACTGTGGAAATAGAAAAAGACCAGGAAATGACTCAAAGTGAAAGTGGTACAAAGGATCAAGATTTACAAGAGATCCTGGAAAGGGAGAACCTAGAATTGGAAAAGTTTCTAGAACAAGGAGGCAACCTGGGAATAAACTCCATCCCCGAGGAGGACGTGGACAAGGTCCAACAGATATTCCTTAACAAGGCACATCAAATAGTTGTAGGAGTCAAAAGAGGACATGACAGCCAGGAAAACAAAGGGACTTCCTCAATAGGATTAATAACAAGAAAACTATCAAAGAATCCAAGCAAGAGGAGGGGAAGAAAAATATAGAAAGAACTACTACTCAAGTGTGGAAAAATCATGATTGATTCAGGAAGGATGAAAGACCTTTCTAGTTACTCCTTTAAAACCCCACCTCAATGAAAATTACAACCTGGAACATTAGAGGACTAGGGAGCAGAAGAAAACAGAGGAATCTAGGTAAAAGGATCAGAGAGGAAAAATTTGACATAGTATTCATACAGGAAACAAAATGCTTAGTGGAGAGGATCTGCGAAAAACATAGCAAATGGGTAAATAGATATCAATACCTTGAAGTTAAGGAAAATAAATCTGCTGGTGGTATTCTCACTCTCTGGGATCCACAAAAATTTGGTGTGATTGATGCAGAGGCATCCAGACATCACCTTTCTCTGATTTTCCAACTGGTGGGTGATAGACAATGTTACATGATCACCAATGTCTATGGTCCATAACCAATAGAGGACAAAGTTCGACTCCTCACAGCACTGGAGGATATGAAGAAGAGATACCTAGCTCTACCCTGGATTCTTGGAGGTGATTTAAACATAACAAAATCACTCATGGAGAAGAAAGGAGGAACTAGAATACTTGGTAGAGACTCAATTGCCTTCCAAAATTTCATCACCAATATGAAATTGGTTCATATGGAAACAAGTAATGGAATCTTCACTTGGAATAACAAAAGAGGGGGACCTACCCAAGTGGCCTCAAAATTGGATAGATTTATGGTTTCAGAGGAACTTCTTCTCAAGGGAAGCGGCATTACTGCACTCATACTACCTTTTGGAGGTTCAGATCACTATCCTATCCAATTGGAAGCTTCCCTTTTTGGCAAACCAAGGAACACCCTCTTCAGGTTTGAGAATGCTTAGCTCACACATTCAGATTTCCTCACAAACATTGAAAAATGGTGGAAGGAAGAGCTTCACCTTCAAGGTACAAAGATGTTCCTTCTTCATTGCAGGCTCAAACACATTAAAGGCAGACTCAAAGAGTGGAATAAAAAGGAATTTGGTAACATCTTCAAAGCTAAAGGAGAGGTAGAAAAGAAAATAAAGGAAATAAACTAGATTCTTATCATAGAGGGCTATACAGATGAAAGGAAAGATATGGCAGAGTCACTTCAGCAGGAGTGGGACAATAGATGCCTTCAAGAGGAAATACTCTGGAGACAGAGATCCAGAGTATAATGGATTAAAGAAGGGGAGAGAAACACCAAATTCTTTCACAGATCCACCTTAGCTCACCGAAACAATAATAGAATTGCGAAACTTATAGATCAACATGGAATAGAGATAAACACTCATGAAGAGATGGAGAAGGTTCTACTCCAGCATTTTCATAAAATTTCTGAGGAAACCTCAAAAGATAGATACTAGTTTACGGAAAAATTCACTCAGTACATCCCTAAATTGGTTACCAGAGAATATAATTTCAATCTAAATAGACCAGTAATAAAGGAAGAAATTGAGGAAGCCATGAAATAGATGCAAAATGGGAAAGCACTGGGCCTAGATGGCTTTAATGTGGACTTTTTCAAAGCTTGTTGGAGGATAGTGAAACAGGACATCCTGGAGGTTGTGGAAGACTCTCGAAGATTTAAGAAAGTTTTAAAGGGGCTAAATGAATCTTTCATATCGTTAATCCCCAAACAGGAGAAGGTCACCTCTCCAGACAAATTTTGACCTATAGCATTATGCAATCTGATATACAAAATTATATCCAAAGTCATTGTCAACCGTCCCAAACCTCTCCTCCCAACCCTAGTGTTAGAGGAACAAACGGGCTATATGGAAGGAAGACAAATTCTAGGTAATATAATTCAAGCACATGAAATGGTTCATTCACTCATTACCAACAAATAGGAAGGAATGATAATGTAGATGGACATAGCAAAGACTTATCACACACTTAGCTAGTCGTACATGAGAGCAATTTTAAAAGCCTATGGCTTTGATTAATTGGATTAAATGGGTTATGGCGCTATTTACCACAACCAGCGATTCAATTCTTCTCAATGGCGCTCCTTCCAAAACCTTCATGCATTCTAGAGGTCTCAGGCAAGGAGATCCTCTTTCTCCTTTCCTTTTCATTCTAATGATGGAAGGGTTAGGGAGAGCTATCAATTATGCTAAGGAGGAAGGGAGAATTTAGGGTCTGAGACTCACTCAAGGTGGGGACATGGTGACACATCAACAATCTGTGGATGACACTATGCTTCAAGGCACACCAATTGTCAAGGAAGCCAAAGCATTCAAACAAATTCTGAGTGAGTTTGCTAGGGCAGCAGGCACAAAGGTAAGTCTCACTAAATCAAATATTTTCTTTTTCAATACAGATTTTTCAATTCAAAGAAATATTTCCATAATTTTGGTCTTTCAAAGGGAGTCACTGCCTATGAAGTACCTAGGAGTTCCTCTCACTAACAAACCACTTCACAAGGATATCTGGGAGCCTGTTCTTAATAAGCTAAAAGATAAGATCAGCAAATGGACAAACATAGCACTAAATCTAGCAAGGAGACTCATTCGCACTAAGGCTATCCTCCAAATTATCCATATCTATATGCTATTTGCCATTCCAGCACCAGCCGGTGTAATTACCAATATAAGAAACATTCAAAGAGACTTTCTTTGCAGGAAAGGTGAAGAAAAGAAGAAATGGGCCCTTGTGGCATGGGACTGAGTATGAAAACCTAAGTCCCATGGTGGCTTGGGTCTTCATGTCCCAGGAATTCTGAAAAAAGTTCTTGGTGCCAAAATCTGGTGGAGATGGCTAAAAGAAATACAAGCCCCTTGGGCAAAACTTTGGAATCACAAATATACTAGCAAATGGCAGGAGAAAAATCTAATCAGAATGACAGGACAAGTAAAAGGTTCTGCAATTTGGAATAGGGCATGGGAGAACAAGGCACTAGTCCAAAACCATGGCTTCTAGGAGATTAGAAATGGGAACCTGGATTAGTTCTGGGAGGACAATTGGCAGTAGGAGGACAATCTGCAAAGTGAAGAATTAGCAGACATTCACACCGACACCATCAACAAAGGACTAAGGTGGGTAAGTGACTATTGGGACCTTTCAAGGAAAGATGGGAAATGGAGAACTTGGAAACTTCCAGATTACAGTGGAATGGGCATGTTGCATACTCAAGCTATAGCCCTTCAAGGTCTTTTAAATAAGAGACAAATATTGAACTCAAACTTGAACGATCAACTAAGATGGGGAAAGAACAAGACAGGTCTCTTCACCCTTAAGGAAGCCAAAAGAATAGATGCAGGGCTTAACCTTCCAAATGCTGATAAGACATCGAAAGAAATCTAGGAAAATCCTCATTGGATGAAAGTAAAACTGTTCAAGTGGCTGGTTCAACAGGGCAAGATTTTGACATGAGATAACTTAAGAAAAATAGGCTTTGTTGGCCCTTCAAGATGTCACTTATGTAGACATCAAGAAGAAACTACAAATCATCTACTGAATAGATGCAGTTTCACTACAATACTTTGGAATTGGGTTGGAGAAGCCTTTGAGCAGATAGGCAGAAATGTTAATGACATCACTACAACGTTGAAGAATTGGAAGAAATGTTTTTCGAACAATGAGATCATTAACTCCGCCTAGATGTTGACCCCAGGATTCATAATCTGGAATGTCTGGAAGGAGCATAACAATAGGATTTTCAAGGAGACAATGAGTCTGATGAGCAACATCCTTAAGCTAATCCTTAAACAACTCAAAGAGACTGTTCATATCCTGGGAGGTGTAGCTACTGGCAAACCCATCAGTCAAAGAGAGGCCAGAATTTTGGAGAAGTTAGAGCTCAAGGTTCATCCCCCATAGGGCTCTATGCAGATTAAGAAGAAGACCTCAGCAGACAAGTCTTCTTGGCAACCCTCTTTTCATGGCTTTTTAAAATTCAACATAGACGAGTCTTCAAAAGGGAATCCGGGAGAAGCTGGTTATGAAGGGGTCTTGAGGGATGAGGAAGGCAACATACAAGTCATATTCCACAGTTATCTAGGAAAAGAAACCAACAATATGACTGAGCTCATGGCAATGGAATTATGTCTGGAAATACTGCTCAAGCACAACATTCACAATGTCATCATTGAGGCTGACTTGGAATTAGTCATTAACTCAGTGAAGAGGATAAATGCTGTTGCTACTCCTAAGAAAATCTCAGAACACTGGTGGCTTCTACAAGTCTACCAAAGAATCCAAGTGCACCTCCGAAGACTGAGAACTCTTAGGTTGGTGCAAGTTCGCAGAGAAGCCAAGAAAGTTGCAGACTCGCTTGCAAATGAGGGGTTAAGAAACAAGCATACCGACTTGTGCTGCTGGTGGGAGGAGATAACAAATGACAGTTTGAAGCAGGGATGCTCATCCAATGCCATCAGTGACTGACAGCAGCATCAGGAAAAATCAAGAGACAAAATTTTCGAAACAGAGCCACACAGACGGGGTCTCGTCGATTTGGATTCATTATGAATTATTATGACATATGTGGGGTCCTTTTTGGGATGCAAGTTTATATCGACCTCCTTAACCCAGATAACAGCAAACCAGTAGTCTTAGAGGGATGGGTGGAAGGAGGGATCTTCATCTTCCGTTGGCCCTTGCGTCGGAATCTAGATTTTCTCGGCAGGCACAAAACCCCTGCTTATATTCCTATGATCGCTTTACTGTCCTCGGGGTGATTTCCGGTTTATCACATGCTCTTTAGGTCAGAAGTGGGTTTTCACAATCGGGAGCGGTTCCACTCACCACATGACATGTGGCTAAGGGTGGGGAGGAAATGCCACCCTCATCGTGTGCTAACTATCGGTGCTTTTAGTCTGCACGATATGATCCCTAACCGTTGGATCAAGCGAGGGCATTCCACAGCCAGGATTGAGCGTGCATGTTGGTGGGTTCGATACAATGGTTATGTTTCAAGCTATTTGCATGACCTCACAGGGATCGCGCACAAATGGTGGATTTCGGGCGGAAAAAGTGATCGCCGGTTATGCCAAAAATGGACCCGATATAATTATAAATTATGGTTTACAGGATTCATCGGCTCCGATGTGTTTGTTAAAAGGTGAGCTTGTTGGCCACCCGATATGTTTTTCATCTGCTAGATCTTCAGCTTAGGATCCAACGGTTAGTTTTGGACTACTGGTTTGTTTTGGTGGGCCGCGTCCCTAGGTTCAATTTGTCGCCTTCTGACCATGGATTGGGGTGGGCTTGTCTTTTTGGTAAACTCCACCGCCGAGGTCAATGTTTGTACACTATTTCTCTTTTTTTAATTGAATAAGAAGGATCCACTCTTGCCTTAGCAAAAAAAGAATGTACAACACACATTTGAAATATTACATTTTAAATATTT
>APFE030477946.1:24003-42012 GCA_000404065.3 Pinus taeda
TATATATATATGGAGAAGTAATTTGTACGTTTGTGGGGTGGTATAGAGAGATGGAGAAGGGCAGAGAGAGGGAGATAGAGATATAGATGGTAGGGGAAGAGAGGCAAGAAGAGAGAGCTTGAGTGGTGGAAGGAGAGATAGATAGATATGAAGAGAGAGAAAGTGTGTGTGTTTGGGGGGTGTGATAGAGAGACATGGAAATATGGAGGGATATATCCATATAAACAGATGGGGGAGAGAAAGGGAAGAAAATTTCTTGCACTATATGCATTGATTTCAATGTAAATGTTGATTCCTAATCTTATATGATTGCGTTATGAATATGTTTATTCATAACTTATACATATATCTAGATCTTAATTAAATAAGGAATAATTAAATATTAATAATTAAATATGTTAATGCCCATTAATTAGGAATGGGCACTTAGGTCGAAAGACATGATATTTAACCCTTGTGGGCACGAACCGCCTAAGGGCTTGTAACCATCATCGAATATTGAATTATAAACATATATTGTGATACACAAATATATTTTAATTTAGTAAATTACAGTAAGAAAAAATTACTCACTTAAGTGGTATCAGAGCCTTCAATCCTCTGGCCTTCAAACTCTGCCACGTCCGTCACAATTCCCTGCGCTGTTATTTTCAATTCATGCTTCCACTCAATGCTCTTTTTATGCCTGTGTCATTTTTATTTCCCACCGATTGTAGACTCTTGTTGCCATCCATTCCCGTCGACTTCCACCTTGTGCTTCATTGTCGTCCCCCACTAACTAGTCCGCTCCACTTTCCGCTTACCGGACGACGATAGCTCTGCATATATTCTTTGCACTCTACCACAATTCCATCATGCTTCCCATGGTACTGACATCCTTCCACATCACTATCGTCGTACCCCGCCTTCTCACTGCCCGACAACGCTTTCTTGACACGTCGTTAAAAGGCTATCATCTCTAGCAATCGTCAACCATCGTTCCCCAGTCAACGGTCAAAGGGTGTGATACGATGTGAATACATATATGGTCCCGCATATATACGTCAGGTTTGATACATACATCGGGTTTGAGTGTTGATTTATATGTATTGGGCTTAATCCTATAAGTTATTCTAATCAGTTACAAAAACTAATCATTATAATTTAATATTATATATATATATATATAATAATCTTTAATAATATTGGGCTAATCCTATAAAGTTATCTAATCAGTAAAAACCTATCATTATATATTAAATTAATATAAATATATATAATATATATAATATAATTTATCTTAAAAAAAAAATAAAACAAAAAAAGGGTCTATTAAGAAAATGAAGAAAAGGATGGGGAGTAGCAATGACTATGAAAATTCAAAGAAATTCCAATACGAACTCGATAGAATGTGAAAGCACCTTTACAATGTCAAATAAAAGCAAGATGAATTCGAAAGGGGTCGATAAAAGTTAATTAGTAGTCAAAATCAAGTGGTAGATTATATCAAAGAATTAAAGAGAATGATGAACCAGTTTATGGGATGAACCAACCCACCTTTTAATCTCTTAGCCACCCAAACTCCAAAAACTCTAGAAGGTGAAATTATTCCAAGTCGTGAATTTCTGTTGATGCATGAAAAGCCACGAATACTACATATAGAGTTTGAAGGAAGTCATTACCATACAATGTTCCTCAACACATACTACCTTAAAATTAAAAGAGAGTTACCTACGTACGATGTTAAGCACCATCAAGGCACCACTGCATCGATAAGTAAAATGGACACCATTTTCAGAGAAAACCTACGATTAAGTGAACAAGAGAAGGTCATGACTACATCCAACAACTTGGATGTTGAAGAATATGATTGGTTCCTATGGTCATCCAACAAATGTGCAACTTTCTCGTTCAATTGGAAAATAAAAAAAAAACCTTGCTAAAAAGGTTCCATTATGAGGAAGAAGACGATGTTTACGAAAAATTTGTTCACCCCAAATAGAAAGGATCGGTAAGTGAATACACCCATGAGTGGGAATTATTAGCTATAAGGAAAAGGGAATTCTCAGATGAAGAGATGTTAAAAATGTATCGATGTGGCCTTAAGGATTATATTCGAGAAGAATTAAAACTATATAAACCCCAAACCATTGAAGAAGTTATATATGCAACAATAAGTATTGAGCGAAAATATAAACTCCATAAAGCAGCATATGCTAGTAATGAAAAATTCAACAGCTGCTGAAAAGAGAAGTCAAGTAAATCACTTTCAAAAAACACTCGTAAGTACATTCCACCACCAATGCGCAATGGAGGAAAACAACAGTCAAATTTTGAAATAAAAATGGATGGAAAGTGTTGGACATGTGGAGATAAATATTCTCCAAGGCATAGGTGCACTATGCAAAACGTTTACAAGTACATAACAATAAGAGGAATATTCAAAGGATAGCTCCGACGAAGAAAATAATGAAGAAAACAAGACCCATAACCTAGATCCAGAAGAAGAGAATATGCCAAAAATTTATTTAGTAGCTATCACAGGGATAGCTCAACCAAAAGAACTGAAGCTTAAAGGGTATATAAAGAAACAAATGTTATCATTTTAATAGATTCAAGAAGTACGCACAACATTATATATGTCAATTTCACAAAAGGATTGAACATTGTTTCCTATCCCATAGAAGATTTAAAAGTTACGGTGGGAGATGGAAAATGAATAAATGGATTAGGAAAGTTCCATAAAGTTAAAATGAAACTGAATGAATACGAAATGGATTCCAATTTTTATACGGTCCCTTTGGGAGGAGTAGACAATGTCTTAGGAGTACAATGGTTGCAAACACTAGGGACGTATTCGGAAAATCACCAAAAATAGTTCACTAAGTTCAAAATGGATGGAAGGAAGTATAAGCTTTTCGGATTCCAAGCCCCACCTACCCAAGTCATTTCTAGTCAGCCAATGAAAAGTCTTATTCACAAGGGAGCCCAGTACTCATCACACAATGTCAACAATTAGAGTTATTATCGATGGAAGGGGTTCACTAATAATCTGAAGTTTCATACCTAATCCAAAAATATGAAAACGATTTTCAATATCTACCAACCAAATTTCCCCTTCAAAACCAAATTGAACATATCATTGAAGTCAAACTAGATTCAACATCACTAAATGTAAATCCATATCACTACCCCAATCATCATAAAACAGAAATAAAACGACTAATACAAGATCTATTAAAGAATGGAGTCATTCGAAAAAATAGAAGTCCATATGTTTCACCGGTAATATTAGTTGGGAGGAAAGATGGATATTTTCGGTTGTGTATAGATTACAAAGGATTAAACAAAAATACTATTAAACACAAATTTCCTATTCCATTAATTGATGAAATGCTAGACAAACTCCATGGTGATTTTTTTTCTCAAAACTAGACTTGAGATGAGGCGAGGGAAAATTTTAGGGGCTAATATTTGCGATTGAGCTAATTTTTCATGTTTTTTCCCAAAAAAAGATTCACCAATTTCCTTTTTGTTCTGAAAATGGTTTGCCCAAATTTTATAGTATAGAAATTATTTTACCTCAAAAATCACCAAATTTTTTTATAGACTAACATAAAATCATTACAAATATAAATATTTTTACAAAATTATTGCCAAACATTTTACAACTTGCATATTATGCACTAGTGAGATTTGCCAAAGTTTCTGAACTTTAAGATAAAATCCCGTCCTTAAAAGTTTTCCTTGGATGAGGATCCTATCAAATTTGAGTGAGATTAGAAGATGTCAAAAAGATTGCATTCAGAACTGATGAAGGGCACTATGAGTTTAAGGTAATTTCATTTGGTTTAACAAAAGCACCAACCACCTTCTAGGAAACCACAAACAAACTCTTCCATCCATACTTGTGAAAATTTGTATTATTTTTCTTCAGCGATATTCTAGTTTATAGTAAAAAATGAATGGAGAACCTCAAGCATCTAGAGGAGGTAGTTTCTGTATTGGAGAATAATCAATTTTATGCCAAGTTATCAAAATATACCTTTGGGAAAAATGAAGTTGAATACCCAGGACAAGTCATATCTAGGGAAAGAGTCAAAGCGGACCCCAAAAAAATAAAAGCAATTAAAGAATATCCCAACCCCAAGAACATATAAAAAATAAGAGGATTTATAGGTTCAAATAGGTATTACTAAAGGTTCATAAAAAACTATGCACATTTGATGGTGCCCCTGACAAACTTCTTAAAAAGGAATGCTTTTCAATGGAACAATCATGCATATGAATGCTTCAAGAATCTAAATGATGTGATGTCAACTACACTGGTATTGACAACTCTAGAATTCTCCAAATCGTTTATAGTTGAATTTTATGCTTCAGGGTTAGGAATTGGAGCAACATTATTGCGAAACAACCACCCTATAGCCCTCGAAATCAGGAAGCTTAACAAACGAGAAAGCTTGAAATGAACTTATCAAAAAAAGATGCTTTCCATCACAAATGCTTTAAATAAATGGCGTCAATAACTACTTGGAAGTAAGTTCTCAATCTGAACTGATCACAATAGTCTGCAATTCCTACTTCAACAAAAACATTATCAATAGAACAACAAAAGTTAATAGAGAAACTTTTAGCATTTGACCTAGAAATGCTGCAAAAAAAGGGAAAGTAAAATGTTGTTGCGGATGCACTCTCACATAAGCATGATGACAAAACAACATGTGTCATTCTAGTAGTTGTTCCTGATTGGTTAGATGAAATACGAGTTGAGTTTTCCAAGGATTTGGATTGTGGTTCTATGTTTGAAAATATCAGTCAATATGCCAATTTTGAATGGAAAAATGACTTATTATGGTACAACAGTAGAATTTACCTAATTCCATCATCCAAATTAGAATGAAAATTCTAAAGGAGTCTCACAATTCTCCTGCAGCTGGACATGATGGATTGTTCAAAACTTACGACAACATTTGGAAATGATTATATTGAAAAGGTATGAGTAAGGAAATCCAAAAATATGTCGTAGAATGTGATGTTTGTCAGAGAAATAAGAGTTAAAATATCCCAACCCCTTGTCTACTACACCCATTACATATTCCAAACCATAAATGGGTGGAAATATCGATGTATTTCATTGAAGGACTACCTATGTTTGATGGTATGGAAAAAATATTTGTTATAGTCGAAATACTCACCAAATATGCACGCTTCATGGAAATCAAAAAAACTGAAACAACTAAGAAGATTGCAGATTTGTTTTGTAAAAAAAATTACAAACTACATGGTTTTTCCAAGGTTATTTTTAGTGATACAGACACAAAAGTTAAAGGCAATTTTTGAAAATATTTCTACCACCAAGCAGGAATATCTCTCAACTCAAGTTCGACTTATCACCCCAAAATACATGGTTGGAATAAGTCGTAAATAAATGTTTGGAAACATATCTTTGTTGTTTCATCACCGATAAACAAAAAAAATGATTTCAGTGTCTACACCTAGCAGAATGGTGGAACATTACCACCTATCATACTTCAACTAAAATGACTCCCTTCCAAGCCCTATATGGTTATAAACCACCCAGGTGGAAGGATTTTGCGCTACAAAATTCTAAAATTCAAGCAGTAAAGAATCACTTAGATGAAAGCCAAATAATTATTGACTTGTTAAAATAAAATCTAACAGTGGAACACGATAGAATGAAGCAACAAATCGACCAACACCACACTGACAAAGAGTTTGAAGAAGGAGAATAGATTTTCATCAGAATTCAACCCTATAAGCAATTATCATTAAAAAATAAGGGGAAAATAAGTTATCTCCTAAGTATTGCGAACCATATCAAATAATCAAAAACATAAGTAGTGTTTCTTATGGATTAAAGTTACCGGACCATTTTTTAATTCACAATACTTTTCATGTATCAAGCCTCAAAAGGGTACTTGGTTAAAATCAAATAGCGCAACAAAAATACCTCAGACTGACAAAGAAGGAAGGATGATATTAGAACTTGAAGGCATACTCTCTTCCAGAGAGAAAATATTACGATCCAAGATTATTAAAGAATATCTTATCAAATGGAAAAGACTACAAGAGGAAGACTCATCATGGGAGACAAAATGTGTTTTCCAATGACACCCAACATTGCCTATGCTTTGAGGACAAATCATCCTAAGGGAGAGACAAAGTTATGAATATTTTTATTCATAACTTATATATATGTATATAGATCTTAATTAAATAATGAATAATAAAATAATAAAATATTAATAAAAAATATTAATAATTAATATATTAATTCTCATTAATTATGAAAGGGAACTCATGTCAAAAGACATGCTATTTAACCCTTGTGGCCAGTCAACCCCTATAAAGTAAAACCACCCAAGGGTTTGTAACCATCATCAAATATTGAATTATAAATATAAATTTTGATACAATAATGTGTTTTCAGTTAGTAAACTATAGTGAGAAAAATTATTCATTTCATATTGCTAGCACTAGATGCATTGATCTTAGTGTAGATGATTTCTAATCCTATTTGATTGTTTTCATTAGATGCATTTATTTTAGTGTATATGTTCATTTCTCATCCTATTTGATTTCTTACATTAGATACATTTATTTCAGTGAAGATGTTGATTTCTGATTTGATGTAACTAGATATATGATGTACATTTATTTCAAGGTAAATAGTTTAACATTGTGCATTGATTCCAGTGTAAGCACAAAAAAGTGATTCACTACATGAATTATTACTAAGCTTCCGTAGATAACCTCAAGCAAAATAAAATTGAATAACAATTGTATTTGCAACATTTACATCTCCACATATGTTAAAATTGAATATAACTTATTTCAATCAACTTATTTCAACCATATTTAAGTTTTTAAAAATTAAATAAGATGTATTTCAATAATAACAAATTGATTGAAATACTTGGATAACTACTTGTAAATTTAGGAAGGTTGATAACATTATATAAAACTATAGAAATGTTGTCATATATTGTTTTTCGACCTATATATTAAATTTCAATACGATTGACTTATATCATGTCACGACTCATCTCTTATAGATAATCTCAAAAGAAATAATGTTGAATAAATCATATTTGTTGTTTACATGTCATATTTTAACGTATTTCAATCCTATTTGTGCTTTTTAATTGAACCTTGACGAAGTTAATGGTGAGTACCGCAAGGTAAAACACCATCGCCCCACACATGGTTGAGGTGATGGGTGCGGTGGACTTATGCATGCATAACATTACCACCACAGAGAAAGGTGGTAGAGTTATGAAGGGAATTTTTTCAAGCAGTAGTGCTTGCGATGGTGAACATCTTGGTAGTTTCTGTGACTAGGTGAGTGTGGCTTAGCGTGTGAGGCAAGGCGAATTTGGTATTGGGTTGGTGCAGCATCTCTAGGAGTGAAAAGGGTTCCATCATTTCCAAACAAAGGAAATAGGGTACGTAAATTGTTTCTCCTACCCTCCATCATGCCCCCCTCTCTCTAGTTTGGTTTATGGGTTCTACATGGGGGCACTTGGCTCTCGCATGAGGAAAATTGGGGATCGGGGAATGGTTTGGTGATGGTAGTCTATAAGAACTTAAATCCCAGGGGAGCCCTTGCAATTTCAATCTGCTACTAGATTATTCTTTCTCATAGAGGGTTAATTTGGCTATGGGGCATGCATGATAACCTCAGGGAATGGCATTGAATTTGGGTCAGAGGATAGAGGGTTTGGTGGTAGGATAGTGTTGATATTTTTCTCAATGATGAAGCCTACAATCTTATGGTTGGGTGGATTGTGGATTGGGATACCCAAGGCTTGAGCCGAAAGGTCTATGGGACTACTCCTATGAGGAGGTTCTCCCAGGTGGTTGTGAATTGTCATGGTACTAGGGATGGCTACACAATAATTGGAAGAAAGAGGGAAGTTTGTTAGGTTAATGGGTCTCTGGTGGGATGGTCCAAGGGGTTGGGTAACCAGAACCTACATCAAAATGATCGTAAGGTCAATATAGTTGGGTGTGCTACCTGAGGATTTGTAAGGGTGTCAAGAGTTTGCTTCTTTACTTGGGCTTGGGAAATGGTCTCATAAGGGCTAGAACTGGGTGTGAGAGGTTGGGAATTTACAATTTGGGTCACTATGTTGCAGGGTTTGAGGCATCGACATTTCCACGTGGGTGTGGGAAAGGGGCATACCAGGTTCTGGATTGTTTATACTGATTGTGATGCAAGACGGTAGGGGTGGCAAGATACTGCATGCATAAAGGGGATGGTGGACTTCAGAGGGTGGAAGACCCTGTGGGTGATGAAACGAGGCATTATAATTTCTTGCCAAATTTTGTTTCTTGACACCATCAGAGATACGCAAAGTGGTAAACCTCCCCCAGGGCTTTCAAGGCTTGCTCCATCACGAGTTCAGGGATCGCCTAGCTCTCACCAGAGTATGAAGCATTGGGTCAGCGTGGCTATGTCTCACACCGCAAATACAATGGGTGTAGGTAAGAGGCCATGGGGACCTAAGTAGGGAAATGACCCTAGCTCCTCGGGAGGAAAACGTGGCAGAAAGCCTGTTGAGACCCTCATCAATGAAGCATCAACAACTTATCAGGAGAGGACTAGCAAGGAAATTAAGATACTGATAGAAGAATGGGAGGCTGACCTCAACTGCTAGGCAAGCACGACTAAGATAGAAATGGAAGATTGGAGAATCCTCGTGTCAGACCCAATACATATCTGCAGGTGAGTGATTTAGTTTAAGTAGAGCCTTTACCTATGCTGGCTAATGAAAAGTCTCATCGAAAGGCCATGGAGAAGATTTCGGTGAGCATGGTGATAACGCCACTCGATTTTCCAAACTACAAGTAGGATTTTTAGAAGTTACAACTCCAAATGTAGAAATAAGAAGGATGCATTGCCCGCATTGAGAGACACCTTCCCTATCTTCTCCCATAGACAAAGTTTCCAAGCTCTAATGTCAAATATCTAACTCCAGTTTATTCTGCCTCTACTGAGCAGGAAGATTAGAATGTTGGTTCTTGTTACTTTTGTTC
Source organism: Pinus taeda (assembly GCA_000404065.3). Taxonomy (NCBI): domain Eukaryota; kingdom Viridiplantae; phylum Streptophyta; class Pinopsida; order Pinales; family Pinaceae; genus Pinus; species Pinus taeda. The sequence continues at coordinate 33,046 of APFE030477946.1, forward strand.
AGTACTTACGCAGATAGCTTCTAATTTTCAATATGTTGAATATTGGAAACTAGAGTATGGGTGTGGACATGGGAATCAAACTTATGTAGCTTGGGTAGAAAGACTTAGAATTTTTTCTTACTATAAGGCTTATCATGTTGTTAAGTGTCCAACAGACTTGGTTTCCTATTGGGCAAGTTGAGGCCACCTAACCTGTTTTATGTGGTATCAATTTTCTTATTATTAATGAAAAAGAAGGATCTACCAAGGCTACAAAAAAAAACGTACATGTTGATTGCACTAAATTACATTTTCTACAAGCCAATATGAAACATGATTGTAATTCTTTCCCTATTCAATATTAAATTTATATATGATATATTTTAGTTCATTTTAAGTATCAAAGTAACTTGAATCATAACTTAAGATTGGATTTATTTTCTTAGTCTATGAAACTAGAAATCAAAATTGTTATAATTTAGTAATAAAAGTTATCGTATATAGAAAATTTTGTAGATCAATGAAATAATTTTAAGAGATCCATAAACTTCAAAAATTAATCAACATCCATAGACAAAATGAATACAAATCCATAAACTAAAATAATGAATACATGTATCCATAAACTTTCCATATGAAAATATATACAAATTATAAATATCACATGAACATCCATGAACTAAAATAATAAGCATCTATAAACTAAAATAATGTCCATGTACATCCATAAACTATCCATGTATGAAAATATACAAAGTCTATATCACATGTGAATGTGCCCTATGAAAGAAGCCTAAAAATATACAAACTATCCACTCTAAGTACCATCAAAACTCCTATGTGAGTTATGTCATGCAAGGTAAGTGTCCATAAGTTGGTACTACAATATAACAAATTTAAGTTCAAACTAATTAGATCATTATTTGTAGAAAATAAAAAATATGGAAATAAATGATTTTGAACCACATTTTTAATTACATATACATGAATCTTCTTAGCTAAGTCAAGTTCAAATGCAAGTCAGATAGGATGAGGGTTTGATGAATATGGGTTTGGTGCTCCCCTTCCTGTGGATCAATTATTGGGGCATTCATAAATGGATTGACATCATCAATGCCTCTTAACTCAACATCTCACTCATGTCTCCACATAATAGCAGCATCAAGGACAATCTACATATGGGCTTGTGTACACAATGACAAGGACAAGTTATAATTAGTGTATAAATTAATTAGCATATATGTGTAACTTAATGAAATAAAATGTTTAAATCTTAGGAATAAAATATTTTAACTCAACTGTTGGTCCATGTGGTTCTACATAGTGACTCTCCACCACATTTGTGAACATATCAGGTGGAGGTGGAGGTGGAGGATAATCCATGGAAACATGGTCTAGTCGAGAATGGCTTGGATGATCAACTGCCCCCTCCAATGACCTCATAAGTTCATCCATGTAGTTGGGTTGTGTCGACATGTTATCATGAACGTATTAATATAAATTCAACCTAATACGACTAGAAATTAATATAAATAATTATGCATAATTTGAAAATAAGAGTCAAAAGTTTCGTATATATATGTACCTATTATGTATCACACAAGCCATGCACCCTCCAAGTCTCACGAATTACATCATGATAAATACATGTATACGTAAAAAGTGGGTCAAAGGGTAAACTCACGAGAAATGCATCATCATATAAAGGCACTGGCGGGTAACAGGGAAATGGTGGTGGTCTCATAATCTCTCCATCCATTGTAACATGCACACTATCCAATGACATTATCATGTTATCTACAATAGTCTTTGTGGTCTCGCCAATCATCTACGATAACTCCTCTAGCTTTGTCAGTAATACTAAGCTTTGAGATGGTAGTAGCAAGAATCTCGAAGGTGGTGGTACATGCCCAGTGTCCCAATGAGCCCCCTTGCACTCATAGGTATGTCCTAAGCTAGGTCCATAATAAGGAGATTCAGTATCAATGTAATGGGGCCTTATATGTAACACTAACTCTACATATAAATGCTTGGAAAAATAAATGGAAAACTAGTAATGGTGGGGGAACTAGCCCTAAGATCCAATGAAGCTATTATACACAAAATGGGTACATCAACATTCCTAAAATATTTCAATGGAATCAAAACTCTATGTCTAGCAAGGAGATCTAGAGGGATGTCAAACAACTCCCCACAAACATTAATTTCCTTTGTGGCCTCTTTCACCATCTCCCAAGTATTTGGGCCTCTAACCTCATGCCTCCTAATCCTCTGTATGGACTGTAGGAGGTAGTTTTATGGGCTTGACCTTTGTTATGTCTCGATAAATCTATCGATGTTATCTAGCACCAAAGAAAAACTACAACGAGTTGGTGAATTAGCAGGGACGTTATGTATCTGTTGTGTGATCCACTTATGATGGGTTGTAACATCCTCCAATGTGAAATGAGTTGTAGGATCATCCCATCGAGTGATCGATCCTGCACTTTGATCCTCAACCTCATCTTACCAAGGGCCTGTAAATCATAAACATAATTTAACATTTATAATTTATAAAATAGAAGAATAATAACATATGTATTAAATTCAATCACATCATTTGAAAGAATTTAAAATTTAAAGAAAAGTTCAAGACATAAACACATAAAGTTTAAATAGGATTTTAAAATGCAGGAGGAGGTGTACTCGAAATAGGCGAAGAAGGTCCACTAGAGGTACAATGATCATCAATAGAGTCAGAAACACTGACTTTGACACTCCAACTGGCATTAGAGGAAGGGTATACGAGTGGAACTTGAACTCTTAGTGGGCTATGTGATCTATCACGAGCCCAACCATGTATAACAAAACCCCTCACATTGTGATGGCTTATAGTTGAGGCACATATATGGGACACCCTATCATATTACATATAATATGTATAATACATATAAACTAATAAAAGAATTTTTTTTGGACTAAAGTATTACTAATAATACATAACTATTATATATAATACATATAAATTAATAGCCCGAGTGGTTAGCTCAACTGGGCGAGTCCCCGATGTTAAGCACCTCTTCAATCGGGATGTCACAGGGTCACTTCTCCTCAACAACCTTGCATTTAGGCCCTGCGAGTTTGGCCGAGGGCCTTGAGTCCTTTCAGGGTTGATCAACCTAGATTTTCTGTGGACATAGCGGCCACCCAGTGTCCTTGAACCACCCATAAAAAAAGTACATAGAAATTAATCCACGAAAAAAATGTTGACAAAAAACTCATTTCTAAACTTAAGCAAAATAATTTAGCATGAAAGCTTGAACTTTAGAGTCCATTTTTTTGTAATTTATCAACCAAAGTATTGAGTTCCATGTAAACACAATCGAAAGAAATGATCACATCTACCTTCACACTTTTTCTCGTTTCTAATTAATGCGTTTTATTCACAGTGCATAAATATATAAATATATATGTAAGAAATTGAAATAAACCTATTTACAAAACTATTAAAATTTCATGCCAACCAAATACTCAATAGACTTAAAGTTCCTAAGGTTTGACTTTAAATAATTATGCTATGTTAAATGCTATAATTATATGATGTAATAGTTATGCACAATACATGTTACACAATGTTAAGTTATGTTATATATATATATTTATATTATATATATATATATATATATAATGAACAAAATATTTCCTCCCAATAGAGGTCACATTTTCAAAACCAAGAGGAGTAAAGTATGATGCCTTCGTAGACTAGCAATGAAATCATTTCAGGGAATGTCCCTTGTCCCACAAACACAGGTCTCATACACCAATTTGGTGTTGGCATGGCTGGACCTTAAAAATGGATATATACATATATATATATATATAAATAATATATATATATATATATATATATATATCATATATATATATAACATTACTTTTTCTTTAGATTAACTTAACGATTAAATATTATTTTCAAAATAGATTGTATATATGCATTATTAAGCATTTTAAAATATAATTAGTTTAAATTTAAAATAATAAAAAAAAAAAAAATTCCATTTAAATTTAAATAGAGGTTCACCATGAGAAACTATATTCATCATGTCAATCTCAAGCTCCTAATTTACTTATTTATTGGCTATAGTTTTTGGGTTATATTTTCGGTCAAAGTTGTTAGAAATTTAAAATGTAGTTTTAAATAACAAAAAAATTCAAAAATTTTGAAAATTTGTTTCACAAAATTTCTAAAGAAAAAAATTGAAACCTAGATAATTAGGAAAAAACGTTTTTATCATTCAAAATTGGAAAATATGCATTTAATAAACAAAACATGTATTTAATGAACAACATTGGAAGTAAAAAAAAAAATAATTGAATCCTAAATTATAGTTTTTTTGGTGATTTCAAAGTGTTTTCTAAGTTGTTTTGAAGGGTTTTCTTTATGGTTTTGTAGGTTGGTTTTGTATCTTTTAAGTTGTTTTGAAGAGTTTTTTTAAGGTTTTTTATCGTTTTCTTGGTTTGTTTTGGGATTTTCTAAGTTCTTTAGAATGGTTTTTTTGTGGTTTTCATGGTTTTTGTATCGTTTCTTTTTTAAAATTAATTGGTTTTTGTAGTTTTTGTAGGGTTGATTTTTTTTCTAAATTCATTTGTATAATTTTGCAAAAAAAATTAAATAAGAGAGAAAAAATATAAAATATCTACCATCATTTGAGCCTTTAGGATGTTGGCAGGGTTGTTGGCAAGATTGATTTGAATGACGCATGCTTCAATTGCTCGATCGAGCTACAATACTCTTTGCTCGAGGTACCTAAACAATCTCGGGGGAGCTCCCAAATTTCCCATGGTTTGTACGAATGGCATGCACATACTGCAGACGTGGTATTTAATAAAAGGAAATGGTTCTACCGAGCCTTAAAGTTCGATCAAAGGTTTATTTTTTTAATCCTCGATCGACTAATTTTTTAGCACCCAAGGAGCTTGATCAAGTGCTTAAAAATGGCTTGATCGAGCACTTAAATGGATTGATCGAGCCATCATTTTTCACCTAAATGTGTATTTTCTTTCCAAAAAGTGTAACGCAACTCCATGCTTTCAGACATCTATTAAAACCTTTTAATCATACTAGTTCCATTCCAAAAAACTCCTTCATATCATTTTCAATTTATATCATTCTCAATTATGACCTTAAGTCCCCCACAATGCTTTTCATTATGTAGCCAAGTTTTTGGTTTATTCTCTTGATATGGGCTTTATCTTCACAATTTTTGGATGGTAGAATTCATTTTTTGGGTCTTTATAGAAGTTTAAACAATAAAACATTAAGATTTTCTTGAGTTTTGTAGTGACTCTGGGTATAGTTTTTTCATTTTCCATTCCCACTTTTTTCAAAGAATCTCACATTGCTTTTCTTTAATGTAGCAAATTTTGGGATTTATTATCTTAATATGAGTTTTCCTTCACAATTATCACATGGGATAATTCATTTTTTGTTCTTTATAAGTCTACACAATTATAACATTACAATTCTATTGAGTTGTGAAGTGATTGTGGGTAAATTTTGTTCATTGACCATTCCCTTGCATGAACTAGGTAGCTTAGATTCATCCATTTTTAGCTCATTTTCTTATTTATTAATAGATAAATTAGCAAAATAAATGAGTATATCTACATATATTATTTTTATTAGATATTTTTTGGTTTCTCAACATGGATTTCTCCACTTCTTCTTTCCACTTTGTTTTAGGCCCCTATAATACTAGTGATTCCCCCATTACTATTTTCATCGTATCCTTATTGTTATTATTGTGTCCCTATTTTCCTCATATTGTTATTAGTATGGCCCATAGAAACCCACTATTATTATTTTTCTGCCCTTATGTTATTACTATTATGTCAGCTTGATTATATTATGACCCCTTTAATCACCTATATATAGAAGGGAGGTTTAGTCATTTGTATCATCCAAAAATTGTTAATTTGTGTAATGTAAAGGAGGTTGCCCCCTCGGAGAGGCTGAATTCTAAGGCGTTGATCTAACTTCTCTATCTTTTTGAGAGATGGTTTCCTAACATTTGGTGTCAGAGCTTTGGATTCTAGGGTTTTGTTGCTCCAAACAGCTCATTATGGCATTTTTCCTATAAATTTTTGTCTGCGATGTTTCAAAAGCTATCAAAAAAAGCCATTTGATCTGAAATTGGTTTGGACTTCAAGTATAAATTTCAAATCTTGTTTTTCCATATTTGCAGAGAAATGATCTAAGGAAGTTAAGGTTTTTGCAGACTCTTGAATTACATTCCAAACAAGTGACCTGGGGAAAATCATTATAACTTTTGTTTTGAGCATCAAATTGAAATTTCGTAAGTTTCAGAAATACGATGACTTGTAGATTTTTGTGTATCATTTTTAGGTACTAAAGTTGAAACAGTGACATGTGGCACGTCGTACAAATTCACTCTACTTAACTAGTCTATAATCAAGTCACCGTGGGAGATTTGGCATAACTCTTCCTTGGAGAATTCAATTGTGATCAAAGTTGCGGGGTCAGAAAGAGGACTCAAAGGGCTACCATAGGATGAGATTTCAGATATTCGAGATCCGTAGTTATAGAGATATAGCAGATTCAATATCAAGCTCTTACAAAAGGAAAAAAAGGTGTGTAGTTTTTTTTTTTAGTTTTGCATAAGATTCGTTTGAAAAATTAGTTTGAAGGAATTCAAATGGAATAGTGAAGAATTGTTAGCATTAATTAATGCCCCGAACAAAGAAAATGGAGACACCTAGTAAGCAACCTGAAATCTGTAGCATGACTCGTGAAGAAGAGGAAGAAATGCAACATGATATATCAAATTACAAGACTAAGTACAACAAATTTCACTCTCAATAAAGGTAAATGAAGCCAATATGAAGCCAAGATGGATGGCATGGAAGCTAAGATGAATGGCATGGATGCTAAGATGAATGGCATGGATGATGAGATGGAAGAATTGAAGATAAATTTGAATAAGTTGTTACAAGAAATGGTCACTAATGGTGAAAGGGTAGTAAAGGAAACTCATGATGAGAACAAAAGAAATTTTAATCATGATTTCATGGACTCTAATGTTGGATTGAAGACCCACTGTGTTCCAAAAATCAATATGAGGAAGTCTGATGGCAAAGATCTCGGAACATTGATACTACAAATGGAGCAATTTTTCTATCTCCATAATGTGCAAAACACACAAAAGGTACATATTACAAATTTATATTTGGAACCAAATTAGTCTATATGGTATTGATGTCTTTTCTCTCGCAAACAAATTTTCACTTGGGCAATTTTTACGAAAGAAATGATAGCACATTATGAGGATACAAAAAGCAACACCTTTTTTAGCGATTTGATAAATCTCAAACAAAAAGGTTCAATGATGGAGCACATTGACGACTTCCAAAAATTGAACATAAGGGTAAAAGATATTCCAGAGGAGCATAGGATTGATGTGTTCATATGGACTTTAAAGGATAATATCCAAAATGAGGTTTCCCTTTGGAAACTTGATTCATTGGAGAAAGCATTCAGGTTAGCAAGAAAAATGGAAAGCAAAATTATGGAAACTAGGAAGCCTACCACTCACAACTATAAAGATGGAAGTGTTGTCGCCCATAGCTTTCCACAGCCTAAAAGGTTGACACCACAACAATTGGAAGCAAAAAGAGAAAAAGGGCTTTGTTACAGTTGTGATAAAAAATACACTAAAGGTCAAAAGTGTGTTAAGAAGAAATTATTCTGCATAGATTGTGAAGAGGAGGAAGAAAAGGAATAATAAATGTTAAAAGAAGAGGATATACTCCAGGAATAAACCCTAGATAAAGAATTAATGAATCCGACCATATCTTGTAATGCATTGGCTAGAATTACCACTCCTCAAACTATCAAGATAGAAGGACATATCAATAAGAAAAAGGTAATAATGTTGATTGATTCAGGAAGTACCAATAATTTTGTTCATTGTAAGATAGAAAAAGAATTGAATTGCTTCCTATATCCAGCACTAGAGCATCAAGTGATAGTTGCTAGTGGAGGAACCATAAATTGCTGGGGAAAATGCCATAATATCAAGCTATCCATGGGAGAATATGTATTGAATAGCCCAATGCTTTCCATTCCAGTGGGTGGTGCTGGTGTTGTAGTAGGAGTCCAATGGCTACAATCGTTTGGTACAATAGATTTTAATTTTCAATAATTTTTCATGAAATTTTGTGTGGAAGGAAAAGAAGTTGATTTAATGGGTATTGGAGGGAAACCAGAAAAGATAATCAAATCTAACAGTATGAGAAAGCTTTTAAAGAAGTAACAATGAGGTGTAATTTCATAATTATGTTTTCTAGAGGTTCCCACATTGAAATCATCTATTTCTCCAGATCTCCAAAAAGTCTTGCACAATCATTCCAAGGTATTTGAGACTCCCAAAGGTCTCCCACCTATTCGTGATCATGATCATGCTATTCATTTGATTCCAGGAAGTGTTCCTCTAAACATTAGGTCGTACAGATATACCTATGCCCAAAAGAGTGAAATTGAACATATGGTTGCAGAAATGCTAGAGGCTAGTATAATTCAACCTAGTTAAAGTTATTTCTCTGCTCGAGTAGTATTGGTGAACAAGAAGGATGGATCATGGTGCATTTGTCCAGATTATAGGTGTTACACAAAAATAACGTCACCATGACTATTTGTAGTCAGTATGGGTCTATCATCACTTATACTGTCCTCCTAAGCAAGTCTCAGACCTTAGCTCTTCATGTCAAGCTTTGCAAATGAGAGAAAGACGTTGAAAATCAATATTACTCTGGTTCCGCACTTTCTGTCACTTTTGCCTGCGGGCCCGCACCCTTTGTTCATGTTACCTGCTTATCTGCATGCTCTGTCTGTAAAGGGGTGCATGCGTACCCCTGTAAAAGTAAAAAAGGCACAAGTTTATTCTAAAAAACTCACTTTGGGTTAATTCTAGATGATTCTAGAAGGAATTT
>APFE030477946.1:42919-75313 GCA_000404065.3 Pinus taeda
CTTTCTCTGCTCTAGTAGTATTGGTGCACAAGAAGGATGGATCATGGCACATGTGTCCAGATTATAGGGAGCTCAACAAGCTCACTATTAAAGATAAGTTTCCCAATCCTGTCATTGATGAATTACTGGATGAATTGCATGGATCAATTTACTTCACCAAGTTGGATCTTCGTTCAGGATATCATCAAATCAGAATGAAGACTGAAGACATCCCGAAAACAGCATTTAGAACTCATGAGGGTCATTATGAATTTTTGGTCATGCCTTTTGGCCTTACCAATGCACCTTCTACATTTCAACGTTTGATGAATTCCATTTTCAAACCCTTCGTTAGAAAATTGGTGTTAGTATTTTTTGATGATATAATAATCTACAACAAGTCTTGGAAGGATTATGTTGAACATGTTGACAGGGTGCTACAACTATCGGGGGAGAAACAATGATATGCAAAAAGATCCAAATGTTTCTTTGGAGTACAAGAGGTGAAATATCTGGGTCATATTGTATCTCATGAAGGACTTAAGGTAGACCCTAGCAAAATTAAATCCATTAAGGAATGGAAAATCCCCACATCCATAAAGCATCTGTGAGGATTTCTCGGGTTGACAAGGTATTATCGCAAGTTTGTTAAGACTTATGGGAGAATATGCAGCACCTCTAACAACATTATTGAGAAATATGCATTTTCATGGACTCCAGAAGCAACAAAGGCCTTCGAACATCTTAAAGAGGCAATGTGTCAAGCACTGGTCTTAACTACACTGGACTTCACAAAAACATTTATTGTGGAATGTGATGCTCCAGGAAATGGAATTGATGTTGTTTTAATGCAAGATGAAAGACCCATTGCTTTTGAAAGTCGTACAATCAAGGGAAAGCTTTTACACAAAGCTATTTATGAGAAGGAAATATTAGAAATACTACATGCACTTAAGAAATGGTGACCCTACCTAATGGGAAGACACTTAAAGGTAAAAATGGATCATGATAGTCTTAAATACTTTTTAGAACAAATATTATCATCTGAAGAGCAACAAAACTGGGTCGCAAAGATGTTGGATTATGAATTTGAAATCATCTATAAAAAAGGGAAGCAAAATGTTGTGGCAGATGCACTCTCAAGAAAGGATGAGGATGTGGAAGCATTGTTGTGCACCATTTCTATTATCTAACAAGCTTCGATAAACGAAGTAAGGGAGGAATGGAAGAATGACGAAGAAGTGTGGGCACTCATTCGAAAGATACAACAAGATCCCAGTACATTTGATACAATTAGCAAGAAAAATGATTCGTTATGGTACAAATATCGTTTATACCTAGTAATAATTCCCAACTCAAACAAAACATTCTTATGGAATTGCACACTTCTCCCTTAGGAGGGCACTCAGGATTTTTAAAAACTTACCACAGGGTTAAGAAGGAATTTTTTTGGGATAGCCTTAAATCGGATATTCAAAATTTTGTGGCAGAATGTTTGGTTTGCCAACAAAATAAAGTTGAAACAATTAAGGCCCGAGGTCTATTAAAACCTTTATCCATTCAAAGCCAACGTTGGGATGAGGTTTCAATGTATTTTATCGTAGGTTTATCCAAGTCCGAAGGAAAGAGTGTCATCATGGTGGTAGTTGACAGAATTACGAAGTATGCACAATTTTGTGCATTATCACATCCATTTAAAGCCATTAGAGTTTCTACAACATTTATGGAAACAATTCAAAAGCTAAATGGAAACTCAAATATTGTTGTAAGCGACAGAGATCCCATTTTCACTTGAAATTTTTGGACAAAATTATTTTCTTATCTCGGTACTCAGTTAGATCATAGCTCATCTTATCATCCTTAATCTGATGGGAAAATTGATATAGTAAACAAATGTTGGGAAGGATATCTGTGTTGCTTTGTATGCGATAAACAAACAAAATGGGTCAAATGGTTTCCTCTGGCTCAAAGGTGGTATAACACTTCCTTCCATACTGCAGCAAAAATGACCCCATTTATGGCACTTTATGGATATCATCCACCATCCATCACATCATATTTAAGAGAAAATTTTAAGGTTTAAGCAGTGGATCACATCGAGCATCAACAACAAGTTCTCCGACTCTTAAAGGATGACCTCATGTTGGTGTAGAATAGAATGAAACAATAGGAAGATCAACATCTCAGTGAAAGAAGTTTTGATGTAGGTGACTAGGTATTCCTACGGCTACAACCATATAAAAAAATGTCACTCAAGCAAGCTAAGAAGGATAATAAGTTATCACCAAATTATTATGGTCTGTACAAGGTGTTTCAAAATATTGGTACTATGGCATACAAATTGGAGATTTGTGTAGCTTCCCGAGTGCAGCCAGTTTTCCATGTTTCATGTTTATAAAAGGTTATAGGTGACAAGCTCCCAATTCAAACAATATTTCTAGAACTTGACAAAGAAGGAAGAATCATATTGGAACCAGAAGCAGTCATAGAAACAAGAACCCGACAACTACGAAATCGATCAATTTTTGAGTATCTCATCAAGTGCAAGAACTTATCTGCTGAAGATTCCACATGTGAGGATGAGAATTTTATACAAAAGCATCCAGAACTACTCACGCATTGAGGACAATGCTTTTCGGAAGGAGAGGGGCATGTTAGGCCCCTATAATACTAGTGATTCCCCCATTACTATTGTCATTGTATCCCTTATTGTTATTATTGTGCCCCTATTGTCCCCATATTGTTATTAGTATTCCCCATAGAAACCCACTATTGTTATTTTTGTGCCCTTATGTTGTTACTGTTATGTCAGCTTGATTATATTGTGACCCCTTAGACTCCTATATATAGAAGGGACATTTACTCATTTGTATCATCCAAGAATTGTTCATTTGTGTAATGTAAAGGAGGTTTCCCCATCTAAGAGGCTAAATTCTAAGGTGTTGATCTATCTTTTCTATCTTTTTATGAGTTGGTGTCCTAACACTTTGCAAAAGCACGATAATTTCTCTCGCTAAGGGATTATTTTGAGGTTATGTCTTTGTTTCTTTATTTCTTTGATCTCTTCAAATAATGTTTCCAATTAATCTAAATCTTAAATTAATTAGAATTATGTGACATTTAGATATCATTCAAATATGAAATTTCAAATATACTAGTACTATATTTTAATTCAATCAGAATAAAATCAAATATCTGTTATGCTGAAATCCTACAGCTTGCTTTGTATTAGCAAATGATGAATTCTATGCTGGGTAATGATTATGCATTTATATGATAGTTTCATTTCCTCTGTTCCAATTGTATATGTTCTTCTCCTTGATTTTACGAATGGTTGATATTGTATCTTCTTGTCCTTTCCTTGTCTTTCCTTGGTTTCATATTAGACTAGGAATTGTTGTCTCAAACTTTTTTAATCAATCTATCCTTGGCAATAGATACATAAAATTTTGGAGCAAAATCTAAGGACATTTTGTGATTTTATGTTTTGAGCATATCACTTGGAATTATTTCCTTTTTTGTCTAGATGTAAGCTAACTATGGCATCATTATCTTTGTAAATGTTGAGTATATTATCTATTCTACAAGCATTATATTTTTAGCCAAATATTTCATCCATAAATTTTGATATGTTGAATACATTCATCTAAAATATTTCGATTGTAAGGATGTTGCATGAGTTATCCACCATGTTAATGTTGTAGGTAGGAATAATAGAGCATTTATTAGCACCCTATATACCAAGGGACTAGTCAATTTTCCAAACCTATCGTCCACTCACTATGACATTTCGTATTAGTTTCTAGTTTGACTAATTAGTTCAGAAAACAATTAAGATGAACATGCTATATGAAGAAAGGTCAAGGTTAACAAGTGCCAAATATTTGTTCCTGGTTCTAATGCACTTGATTTAAATGGTTTTGTAGCTTCGCATAGGTTGATTCGGGTCTATCATTAGGTATGTATTATATCACCAAGTAATTCTTCAAGGGCTTAGTGAGACCAACTAAGTTACAACTTATTGCGCTGAGAGGCGCATTCTACAACCCATTATGACCCCAATGTGTAAGTATGTCACATCCTAAAAAAATAATAAAAATAACTTTCGCTAATGTTAGCCAAAATATTCACTTGAATCTTAAATCTCTAATGTGTTTAATATCTCTTTTCTCATATAGGTGAACTTGAATGGATCATAAATTTACCTTTAATGAACATTTTTACCACATTAAAGTTCCAAATTAAACATCTTTACTCTTTACTCAAGTTAATGCCATTTCTTAAATCAAATGAAAAAATGTTAATTCAACACAAAGAATTGAAAATCTTGCTCCAAAATCTTTTAGTTAAATATTTGTAGAATGAATCTTTAAAAGGAAAAACCATATATATTAATTTGATGCTGTTTTATTATAATTTTTGTTATTATGCCATGTAAAAACATCACTAAATCTAATATTGTTATTAAAAGATTAAATTAATATTAATATATTAAAATTAATAACTTTGGATTAATACAATATTAAATTTAAAATAAATATGTATTTGTACATTATTAAATAAATTTAATATATCATGATATATAATTAACTCTAGATATATATGGAGGGAATACCATAAACAAAGAACGATAGAGGTGGAGAGATAGAGAGAGTCACAAGGGAGAGATGGAGATAGAATGAAGGAGAGGGGAGAGGAGTAATGAAGAGAGAGAAATAAATAGAGGAGTGAGAGAGGGAGACAAGGGTAAGAGAGCGAGGCAGACACAAAGATGGACGGGGAGAGAGGAGGAGAGAGTGACAAGGATGGAGGGAGAACACACACACACACACAAAGAAAGAGAGATTGAGAGATAGATAGAGAGAGAAAAATGAAAGATATGGGGGAGAGAGAAGGAGATAGAAGAGAAAGGGAGAGAGGGGAAGGACCATAGTGAGGACTTGGGAGGAAGGGACAAAGAGATGGAGAGAGAGTGTGTATGTTTTGGGGTAAGATAGAAAGACAAAGAAGGAGAGATGGAAGGAAGGGTTGAGAGAAGGAGAGATGTAGGGAGATCATGATTGAATTAAAGGATGAAGAGAGAGGGGGAACCAGGGAGGTGGGAGAGAAAGGGAGAGAGATGAAGGAAGAGAGAGAATGTGAGAGAGAGAAGGAGAGAGGGAGGGGAGAGAGAGGGAGGTAAGAAGAAAGAAATAGAGACAGAAAGGTGGAGAGAGAGAGAGAGGGATTGATAAGGGAGATAGAGAGAGAGGGGGAGAGGAGAGCAGGAGGGAAGAGAGGTGGGGGGAGAAAGGGAGAGAGGAGATTAGGAGGGAAGAGAGGTTGGGGGAGAGAGTGAGGATAGGGAAAGAGAGAGGGAGAGGTAGATGAAGAGGGGGGGAGAGATATATAGATATGGAGAGCATGTGTGTATGTTCTAGAGGTGATATAGAGAGACAATGTAGAGGCAGAGGTAGATAGAGATATTGATGTGAGGTGAAGAAAGGGAAGAAGAGAAACATAGAGAAAGAGAGAGAGGGAGGGAGAGTTAGATAGATATGGAGAGAGAGTGTGTGTGTGCTTGGGTGGTGGGTGGGGAGGATGAGATAGAGAGATAAACAAGGAGAGATGGAGGGAGATATAGATATATATGGATGGGGGAGAGAGGGAAGAAAATTTATTGCACTAGATGCATTGATTTCAGTATAGATGATAATTTCTAATCCTATTTGATTGCTTGCACTAGATGCATTGATTTCAGTGCATATGATGATTTTTAGTCTTGTTTGATTTCTTGCCCTAGATGCGTTGAAGTTCAGTGTATATTTTGATTTCTAATCTTATTTGATTTCTTGCTTTAGATGCATTGATTTCAGTATAGACGATGTTTTATAATCCTATTTGATTGCTTGGATTAGATGCACTGACTTAATCATAGATGTCGATTTCTAATTATATTTGATTGCTTGCACTAGATGCATGGATTTTAGTGTACATGTTGATTTGTAGGCTTATTTGACTTCTTGTATTAGATGCACTAATTTCAATGTAGACGTTGTTTTCTAATCCTATTTAATTTCTAGCATTAGATGGATTAGATGTTGTTAATCTTAAGGTTGTAAATTATTTAATTTTTTTTTTTATATTAGATGGAGGGGGAAGAGAGGGAAGAATACTTCTTGCATTAGACGCATTATTTCAGTGTAGATGGTGATTTCTAACCCTATTTGATTTCTTTCATTAGATGCATCGATTTCATTGTAGATGTTGATTTCTAATTTTATTTGATTGCTTTCACTAGATGTACTGGTTTCAATGTAGATGGTGATTTCTATTCCTATTTAATTTCTTGCACTAGATGCATTGATTTCAGTGTAGATGTGGATTTCTAATCCTTTTTTATTCCGTGCACTAGATGCATTGATTTTAGTGTAGATGTTGATTTCTAATCCTCATTTGATTTTTTGCATTAGATGAATTGATTTTGGTGTAGATATTATTTTCTAATGTTATTTGATTGATTACATTGGATGCATTATATGTTAAGATTTAGGCTATAGATTATTAAACAAAAAATTTTCAAGATATATTTAGTAATACTTGGAGGGACGCTATTAAGAATTAATTAGCTGTCAAAAGTTGTGATACATAGAATTAAAATGAAATAGATGTGCAGAATCAATTCTCCTGCAAAGTGCAAATTAGTCGTTGACAATATTGTCTCCCTTCTTCATCCCCAACTAATTACTAACAGACAATTACATATATTCAAAATTACTAATTGATAATTGCGTACAACAATGTATTCAAAATATTTATAAGAGGAAAAAATTGAATGCATAATTTAAAATATTAAAATTCATTATTAAAAAGGCAATCAATATTATTTATTTATTGATGAAAGTTTTATAACTTTTGTAAAGGTAATATTATACTAATCAATATGTTTGTTGATAATAATTAGTTTAGCAACGTCATATTTGACTTTGAAAAATAAATATATTTTTTTGGATATTATTAAAAAAATATTTGATTCGACAATAACTTGAAAGCAGTGTTTACATAATACAATATATTTTTATTGTCAAGATTTGCAAGAGTTAGGAAGAGTAATTTCCCATTATTATTGATGTGTTCATGACACTTTAATAAGTAGTAGTAAAAAGGTAATTGTGTAGCCTTACTAGTGGTTACTACTCACCAAAATTTATGAATGCTTCAATATACAATTAATTTATCTACTTCTGATATTTATTTGTTATTGTTTACCTAAATAGAATTATAGCAATCTATTTTCTTGTTAACTAATATTAATTTATTATTTACTAATACAATTTATGAAAAATTTTCACTCGATTAATACATACTAATATAGCCAGTTCAGATTACTGTCTTCTTGTGATGACCATTTCCATTAATTATATCAAATTCTTATCAGTTATAAGTCAAATTTAAATACCTATATATATTATGTTTCTAAAAACCTAATTTCCAACGTAACGAAAAAAACCTAAATTACCATGTAGTACTTGTTTGGATTAAAAAACCAATTTTAAAAAGCATGATAATGCCCTATGTCAGATGTTAAAACGGGATTAAAAAAAATTAAATGGAAGGAAAAGTTGATATAAAATTGGATAATTTTTTTCCCTGAAAACATATCATGAAAATGAGCAGAGAATACAAACAACGAAACATTGGAAAAAACAAATGGAACTGGAAATTTAACGTTAAACTCAGTTGCATAAAAGCAACGAAACATTGGAAAAAACAAATGGAACTCGAAATTTAATGTTAAACTCAGTTGCATAAAGGTTTTTCATGAAATTAAGTTTCGAAAAGATAATCATAAACCTCGAAAACACGTTAATATGAAACTTTCCCCTTAAAACTTCATAGACAATATTCTTTTGAAACCTGCTAAAACCGCACTTTTAAACTCCTGCTAGGTTGATCAAATTCAGCGGTTTCCTTACCCTGTAAGGTAACTTCATGTAACCTAATGAAATGAATGTGATAGCAATGAAACAACCCTTCCTTAAGACCAACGACAGAACTTCTCATTTCTGGATCAAGTAAAGTACCAGATTGAAGAAACTACTGAAAGTGCGGAGATCAATAAAACCCTACATTCTTCTCGGCAACCGTTGTACACGACAGTGGCTTCGCTTATCTGAATGGCAAGAGAATGGTAGAAAAATTGCCGGTATGAGCATCATGGTTATATATTGATGGATGCACATGAAATACGATGCAAAAATACAGATCGGAACAAGCAAAGACCCAGAGTTTTAATTATCTATGTTTGTAAGCCATCAAATGATGGAGACAAAGAAAAGCTAAGGAAATCATTAGACTGGTCTGTGGAAAGAAGAAACTCTTCCAAGTAATCATTCCCGAGGTCCTGCAACTCGACAACAGCCGACTCCAAGGCTAAGCACGTATTATTAATGTCACTATTCATAACCACATCGTGAAGCAACTCATAGGCAGCACCACCTAATTCTTCTTGATCACGTGCAGAGATTTCCAATGCTGAGCCCACCTCCTGTATGCCCTCACCACTCCTCATTCTTTTCCGCCGCATGACGATCATTCCATCATCGTCTTCTGCAATATATTTCTTAAAATCCGCTACAAGAGAGTCAGCGTCCGGCACCTGAGGATGAGAGACTCTGACGTTCTTCTGTCGAGAGGCTATAAGTTTGGAGAAACATCCGTAATTGCTTTCTGCCAATGCTTTCGTCACGACCTCTACGGGGAAGTTTAAAGAAGCCCGAGCTCCGCGAATGAGAAAAGCAGCTTTATCATAAGCCATAGCGGCCTCCTCCGCCGTTTTATAAGTCCCGAGCCACACTCGAGCTCCCAGCCTTCCTGAATCTCTTATTTCCGCTGCAAATTTACCACGCGGACGTGTCCGGACTCCTCTGTACCGCTTCGACTTCTCTGCACCTTCACCTTCGGCCCCTTTCTTTTCAGTATTGCAGATCGCAGGCATGCGGGCCATAGATCCAGTTAATCCAGGGATTTCCGTCTCCTGCTGTTCATGATCTGTAGACCATCTATGCTTAGCGGCGTCGTTCAGAAGTTGGAAGATTATCATGTCCTCTGAGTCGTTCTCTTTCAGTGGCAGCACGGAAACTTCAGGATTCCAGCAGTTTCCTTCTTTGCCATGATTACTACGAGAAACTGGTTGTAGCTCATCATGTATTGGATGATGAGTCCCTGTGGCAATGAAATGAGTCCATACATCTTCTAATAGCCTTTCCGACGATACCACTACACTATTATGATGACGATAAGACCCTTCTGCTCCATGAGGAAAAGCTGTTTCTAAAGCCATAAGTTATAACTAATGTTAATTTCAGTATGCAGCTGAAACTTGGACAACAAAACTTGCTAATCCAAAAACGAATAAAAGATTTCTTGACCTTTCGTTCGTAATTAATTTTGGGGACGATCAGAAGCTTCAACACTTTAAATCTCACTCACATGATTGAGAAAACTAACAGGCATTAAAAGTCTACGGCGATTCACCGTTGTTTGGTGGATTGGAAATAGATGGAGTGATTGCAGTTGAAGACTTCTTGTGTTAGAGATGGCGAGGAGTGGCTAAAGATTCGAGGTTGGCGCACCCATGAAAGCAGGGAGTTGCTTTTACTTTACGCGTTCTTTCTTGCTATAACATGTTGGACCAGAGGGGAGGAACACAGGGAAAAACAATGAAATGAATATAATAGGGATTCTGCTGAAGTCAAATGAACCTAGTGCCGTAACAAAGGTAAGTGCATTCATTTTCTACACGTTCCTAAGGCATTATTTCTTTATTTATAAATTAAAATAACCACTCACGTTCTTCACGATGAGAAGTCAGTTATCTCTATTTATAAACTTAAATAATCATTCACCACACGAGTAATTGTCGTCCTTTTAGAAGGTAAATCTAACATAATCTAATTGATAAATTAAAATGAACAAAAAAACTATCTTAATCTAATTTTAATTGTTAATTTAGTTTTAAATATTAGTTAACAATAACGATATTTTTGTTCATTCAAAGTATATGTTTTTCTTTCTTAAGAGATTGTAATGTCAAATTCAAGAGAGGGGAGAATAAAATTATATTTCTTATCAATAAACGGGAAAATTTATTAAATTAATTTAATATTTTGATTTTGAGCACTATTTAGAATTAAATATATTAATATATTAATAAGATTTATTTAAACTTCATATCTATTTAACTGAGATTATCAATTAAATGTTTATTTAAATTTTAAATTCTACTAAAAATTGAAGTTGAAATGCATCAAATACTTGAAATTTTTTTTTTTTTAAAGTTGTTTTTAGTGCGATTTTTTGGAAGCTTTTCTCGTGGGTTTTTCCGGTCTAATCTCTCTAAAATCTGGCAGGAATATATTGAAATCACAAGTTTGATGGGTAATCCCTGTATAATGGAAGTGCCCTAGGGGTTTTTCAATTGCTGAATCCATATATACACTGAAAAAACCAGTTTAAGAGATCAAAATTTCACCTCAAATTTTTTTACTGAATTCCAACACTGGAAAATCCAAGAAAAACACTAAACACAACAATCTTTTTTATTTCAAAACTTAAAATAAAATAAAATATTTCTTTTCCCTATTTTTTAATATAAAATATTATTTAAATTTTTATTTAACAAATATATAATTATTATCTATTTTTTTTACTTATGTATAATATTATTAATTTATTATTCAATTAAAATTTAAATTTGATAAACTTAAATTACGCATTTGGAAAAATCGCGAAAAATATATTTTCATTTAAAGACTCACCAGCAGTATCTGGGTTGGACCTAGTCATGAAAAGACTTTCCCCATACATATCTCCTAGTGGGGTGGACTGCCTTAGATAGCCCTGTATTTATTCTCTTTGCGGAGTTAGTGAAATGAGAGGAGTAAAATATATAAAAGGAAGTACTATATAGTTATTATAGCTGCCTATTGCGTTGATTGTATATTAATTTTATTAATTTGTTTTCCTATTCTCTTTAATCAAAGTACTTTTAAAATTTATTATACTCGTTCGAGGCATAAGTATACAGCGATACATTTTGTAAACTGAATATTAATTTTGTTGATTTGTTTTTATATCCTTCTTTTAACTAAAGTTTTTTTAAAATTTGTATTTAAACTTATTTATTTTTCCCCAGTATTGTTTGATTGGACGAGAGAAATCATCCCTCATTGTACATTGCACTATTTTTTATATATATTTCATTTTCAAACTTCGCATTAACCTAAGTTCTAGTGATGTATATATAATAATAGAAATTGCATTACATATTTCTATATTTTATGTTTTTTTTTTATTTGGTTTCTACATTTATTATTTGTAGCAAAATAATCAATACATTTAGTGGAAAAATCAAAATAAATCAGAAATCAAAACCTAACTTAAATCATGCATCTACTGTAAGCAATCAAATAGAATAAAACATCTACACTAAAACCAATGCCTCTAGTGCAACAATCAAATAGTATTATAAATCACATTTATACTGAAATCATTCTCTAGTGCAAAGAAATGAAAATAGTTCTAAAAATCATAATGTTGTTAAGATCAAATGCATCTAGTGTAATAAATCGTCTTCCTCTTCACCCCATATATATATATTATTATAATATATATATATATATATATATAAATATATATATATATTATATACACATATACATATATATATAATAATATAATATACATACATAATATATAAAATATATAATATATATATAATAAAAAACACAGACATATAACACAATGATCATATATAAAAATATATATATAATAATTATTAGCCTCCCATCTCCCATTCCTTGAAGACTATATCTCACCCCCAAACATACACACTCTCTCCATCTCTCCTTGTCACACCCTCTCTCTCTCTATGTCCTTGTTCTTCCCTCCCTCTCTCCCCTTCCAACTCCATTTCTTTGTCCCTCCCTCTCTCTCTTCCTTTCCATCTCCTCTGCCCTCTCGTCCTTCCTCTCTCTCTCTCCCCCTCTCCCTCTCTCCAACCCTTTCACTTTATCCCCCCCTCTCTCCTTCTCTCTCCCCCTATCCCGCTGCTATCTTTGCGTCTCCCTCTATCACTCATCTCCTTCTGCCTCTCTCCATTCATCCTCTCCCCTCTAATTTAGTTTATCTCCTTTAGTGCAAGCAATCAAATAGGATTAGGAATCACCATCTACACTTAAATAAATGCATCTAGTGAAAGAAATATTCTTCCCTCTTTCCCCACTCAATCTATATCTATACCTCCCTCTATATCTCCTTATCTGTCTCTCTATCTCACCCCCCCAAACACACATTCTCTCTCTCCATTTTTATCTACCTCTCCCTATCTCTATCTCTCTCTTCTTCCCTCTCTTCATCTTCCATCTATATCAATATCTCTCTTTGTCTCTCTTTCGTTTTTCTATATCACCCCCATAACATACACACTCATTCTCCATATCTATCTATTTCTCCCTCCCTCTTCCTCTCCCTCACTCTCTCTCTCTTCCCCTTCTCTCCCTCTCCCCCCCCTTCTATCTCTCTTCCCTCTGGCTCTCCTCTCTCCCTCTCTCGACTTCTCTCTATGTTTATTTCTTCTTACCTTCCTCTCTCTCCCTTCTTCTCTCCTTCTCTCCCTCACATCCTCGCTCTCTTCCTTTCTCTCCCTTTCTCTCCCTCCCGCCCTCCCTTGTTACCCTCTCCCATCCAATCTCTCTCTCCTCTTCTCTCTCTCCCACTCTCTTCTTCTATGTCTCTCTATCTCACCCCGAAGCATAAACATTCCCTCTCCATCTCTTCCTTGTCACTCCCTCTCTCTCTCGACTTTTCTCTTTCTGTGTCTTTCTTCATCCCTCCTTCCAACTCCATCTCTCTATCCGTCCCTCTCTCATCCATTCTCTCACTCCCTCTATCTCTCCACCTCTATCAATATATGTCTTTGTTCATCCCAATATATATCAATATATCAATATAATATTAAAAAGAAATTATTATATTAAATCTAATATTGTATTAATTAAAATTTATTAAATTGAGTAACATTAATATTATAATGTATTAATATTACCATTATATTTAATCATAATATTAAATAGAATATAATCTTCAATTAATATTACGTTTAACATGTTATTTACATGACATGATAACAATTTTTATAATAAAACTACACCAAATGAATATTTTGGAATATTACAACTTTGACGTAGAAATATTTGTGTATAGATATTTTAATATATCCATAGGATATGGTTTTCTTTTAAATATTCACTTTACAAATAATTAATTAAAATAAATATAAAAAGGTTTTAGAGCAAGATTTTGGATTCTTTGCGTTGAATTAACCTTTTTATTTTGATTTAAGAAATGGTCGTGGCTTTAGTAAAGAGTAAAGACATTTAAAATTTTACCTAATTTGGAATTTTAGTGTGGTAAAATATTTTGTTGAATTTAAATTTAGGATCCATTCAAATTCAACATATATGATAAAATAACTATTGAACACATGAGATAATTGTATTGTAGTTTTTTTTATCTATATGTTTATTTTTATTTTTGTTTGGGGCCAACATTAATTTTTTGTATTTTCATTAATATTATTTATTGGAGAGATGAACATAAACATTATTTAGATTTATAATTGAATTTTTTTTTTTTTTTTTTTTTTTTTTTTTTTTTTTTTTTTTTTGTGTTGGATGACATTAGCTAAAGCTTAACTTGGAGCACAAACATACTTACACACCACACCAGGGTCATAATGGGCTGTAGAATGCACCTCTCGGTGCAACCGCTATTAGTAGTACTTGATTTAGTACTTACACTACAGACCACCCTCTACTATACATCGATTACATAATATGTTATACACCGAATACAAGAGATTTTGTATTAGACTTTCTGAAAGCAAGAAAATTCATACACTCATAATTCAAGCCAATCAAACTTGTTATTACTAGATTACTAATATATGCATTTGAACTAAGATTACTAGACTATATAGATCATTTCAAGTGGAACATGACAATATTTGTCATTATAAAATATTTGTATCGATAATAGCAAGTAGAGAATTCCAAGTTTGAAGTTTATTCTTACCGATGATGAGTTTCAGGGAAAGCAGAGAATTTGGGTCTATGTACTTGGTAGCAGTTGCTATATGTTTTTTCTGCATGATATTGAGTGGGATTCTAGGGATTTTTTGAGAGACCGCTCTAAAAAGAAAAAATCAAATTCTACCTATGCAAAATATTGTGTAGGAAAATGAACCACCACTAAGCATGGCAATGGAAAAAAGTAAAGCACCCCATAGCACCACTTACCACTAACATGTTTCAAAATGAATTGGGTAGATTGAGAGTGGGGAAGGAACTCCTTATAGAAACCTGGTTTCTCAACCAACTGTGAGTAATGGACAAGGGAGCCTCTCATGTGCTAGGATGATTTCCATATTATCTTGTTCCTCCTTCATATTAAAGGGCATGTCAAGGGTCAAGCAAACATTAGTGAAAACTCCATTAGATTAAGGAATTATGTATTTTATAACTTTATATATATAATATTATATATTATATATATATATATATATATATAATATTATTATAATATATATATATATATATATATATATAATTATATAATTTACAGAAACCTCTAACAGCATAGATTTATGTTGTAACATGATTAATGAATATATGGATGGTAAACCTTATATGTTGAAGAAGTTATATCAAACATGAAATATGGGGTAAGGATATTCCTATATAGCGTAGATGTCATCACTTGAAAGCATGATGAAGAGTAGAATAGAATTGTGCACCTCAATATAGACACCTTCATGTTTCCTAAAATGGAACAATTTTGCAATCTTGAATGGAAAAACCAAACTCTACAAAATCACAACTACCTGAGCCTCATTGTGTTATCCTTGTTGTTGTTGCTTTATTAGGTCATCATGAAAATTTCTATTTATGTTGCGTCACCATGTAACAAAAGCTTTATCCTTTCTATTTTTTTTTCATATTACTTCGAATATGCGTATAAAGGAAAAACCATATCCCTACATTCTAAAATTGTAACAATCGAACATTCCTAGAAAAGCACCTTTTCTTTGAATAGGTTAATGAGAAATGGAATTTCCAAATATTTGTTGCATTTCCATTCAAAACCTCTCATAGTTATCATAGGACTTCTCAGGCATAATTGGCATTCCTTCTTCACTAAGACCTTTATTCACCCTTTTTCCATTCTAAAACCTATCACAGTTCTCATAAGAATTCTTAAGCATATACTAACATTCCTTATTTATTAAGAGCCTTATTTCACCCTTATTTTACCATCATGTACAAAATGGAAATGAGGAAAATGTTTAATCCAAAAACCCTCTTCCTCCTCACAAAATATTTAATTATCATCCTCATCCAACAACCACCACATAAATAGCATACTTCATATAGTTAAAATAGGACAAGAATTAATGTATAAAGGAACCAACTACAAGGCCGTAATTTAGCATCACACATGAATGTTTTATAATTTCTATTCATCTAATAAAAGTGCATTAAAACCCATTTCAAGTTGCTAATAATAAAATAATGGAAACATAGTTTGATGGCCTTGGCACATTAGTTTATGCTCCATAACCTTGTCACCAAGGCCCTCCAAATTTGTAGAATAAGTGCCCAAATTCCCTACGGAACTCCACATTGAGCAACTACATTCATATATTTCAAGTTGCACATGGGATGTAACATGGATTGATTAGATCTCTGAGAACGTAGAGAGTTGCACCATTTGGATTAACACATCAACTAAGTGGCTTAACTGCTTGGCCCCTTTCTTGGTTACGAGTCACATAATGGATAAATATCAATATGCCATATTTAAGTTTTAACCTTCGACAATTAAATGTTGAATTCTCGTTCTTAATAAAACATAAAGGGTACAATGGAAAGCACACAAATTTATGAAGAGATTTTATCCTAGAAGCGCAAACCTAGGAAAACGAACAATATTCTTTTTATTATTTTTATAGTACATATTCTAATACAATTTATATACTCTAGCATATGAATATCAAACTTAGTCATAGTTCCAAAACCAAAACTACAAAAACAAGAGAAAAACGACCATGTGCCACAAAATTTATTTGACCAAAACCATGGGCCAAAAAACTGCCAAAAATAGACATGAAAATTTGTCCGAATATTTCTTCTCGATGCAATTCCCTCAACTCTATGTGACAGGGAAAATACCCAACAAGGCGGAATCAAATAACCCACCATAGGACCCCCATTTTTGTATCGTTCATATAAGTCTTGCAAATAATATAATACCATTTGAAGATGGGGCAAGTGATGTATATGCAGGTGGGTCACATATATCGCGCCTGGAATTTGGATCATAGAAATCAGTGAAATGGGACCCATGTTTTGGATAAGTAAATGGGCCTATGTATTGGCCTTGTGACATCTGCCATTGCACTGAGATTTGTGTTTAGAAGGGGGTGGTCATGGCATGTATAATCACGGTTTCAAACTTCACATAGATGAAATTTGGGTTCCACACCTTTGTTATAGAAATGGAAATGGCGTATTGGCTAGGTCTAACCCTAACAATGATGACACGTTAATTCTAATATAGAGCTTATGGATTTTTAGCTCCATAGAAGCAAAATTTACGTCTCATGAGTGTACCTAGCTTGATTCCTAACTATCGATGATTCTCTATTTTGTTGTGGACTTTCAAGCAATATTATTCATCATTTGTTTTGCCTGTGTGTTATATTTTGTCTATCTTCATTTGTAATATTGTTTTTATTGTTTTTATATGTGTTTCTATGGATATCATTCTTTGTGAGAAATAGAAAAATAAATTTTGACTAAAGGTCCTTTCTCTTACATAAACTGGATCACTAGAGCATGGATGTGATCTCCACGAGTTCTCCCAACAATGTTGATCATAAGTGTGGCTAGATTAATTTCATTTCAATTCAAGGAACAAGGGAGATAAAGCAAGCTTTGTACTTGTACAACATTATTATATGAAATTTTTATTTGATTGCAAAGTTTCTTTCTATTTCTTACTTTGATAGAACTATTCCCATTGCGAATTATGAAAATAGGTTTTGAACTCGCACTTGACATATACGAGAGGTGCAAGAGATGTGATGTCCATTCGATTTGAAAATAAAGTTTGACCTCGACCTTGTCATATTTGGTTGGTGCAGGTTGAAGCAACATTTTTTATGGAATAACTGGAATATGGCATTGAAATTTCGTTTCAAATAATAATAAGTAATGGTTTACGCTTTAGGTACCAAAATATTTTGTTTGTTTATGCTATTAAAAGGTTGGAAATAAATATATTATCTTTATTTTCCCTTTCGTCCATGAAAATCCAAAACACCTTTTCTTTGAATTGGTTAATGAGAAATGGAATTTCCAAATATTTGTTGCATTTCCATTCAAAACCTCTCATACTTATCATAGGACTTCTCAGGCATACTTGGCATTCCTTCTTCACTAAGACATTTATTTCACCCTTTTTCCATTCTAAAGCCTAGCACAGTTCTCATAAGTCTTCTTAGGCATACACTAACTTTCCTTATTTATTAACAACCTTATTTCACCCTTATTTTACCATCTTGTACAAAATGGAAATTAGGAAAATGTTGAATACCAAAACCCTCTTCCTCCTCACAAAATATTTAATTGTCATCCTAATCCAACAACTACCAAATTAATAGCATACTTCACATAGTTAAAATAGGACAACAATTAATGTATAGAGGAACCGACTGCAAGGCCATAATTTAGCATCACACATGAATGTTTTATAGTTGCTATTCATCTGATAAAAATGCATTAAAACACATTTCAAGTTGCTAATAATAAAATAATGAAAACATAGTTTAATGGCCTTGGAACATTAGTTTATGATCCATAACGCTATCACCAAGGCCCTCAAAATTTGAAGAATAAGTGCCCAAATTCCCTACAAAACCCCACATTGAGCAACTAGATTCACATATTTCAAGTTGCACAAGGGATGTAACATGCATCGATTAGAGCTATAATAATGTAGAGAGTTGCACCATTTGGATTAACACATCAACTAAGTGGCTTAACCACTTGGCCCCTTTCCTGGTTACGAGTTACCTTATGGATAAATGTCAATATGCCATATGAAAGTTTTAACCTTCTATAATTAAATGTTGAATTCTCGTTCTTAATAAAACATAAAGGGTACAATGGAAAGCACACAAATTTATAAACAGATTTTATCCTAGAAACACAAACCTAGGAAAACCAACAATATTTTTTTTATTATATTTCTTTTATAGCATATATTCTAATATAATTTATATCCTCTAGCATATGAATATCAAAGTTAGTCATAGTTCCATAACGAAAACTACAAAACCAAGGGAAAAATGACCATGTGCCATAAAATTTCTTTTACCAAAACCATGGGCCAAAAATAGACATGAAAATTTCTTGAAATATTTCTTCTCCATTCAATTCCCTCAACTCTATGTGAGGGGGAAAATACGCGACAAGACGAAATCGAACAACCCCCCATAAAATACCCCCCTTTTTGTATCATTCATTTATGTCGTGCAAATAATATAATACCATTTGAAGATGGGGCAGGTGTTGTATATGCAGGTGGGTCACATATATCACGCCTAGAATTTGGATCATAGAAATCAGTAAAATGGGACCCATGTTTTGGATAAGTAAATGGGCCTATGTATTGGCCTTGTGACATTTGCCATTGCACTCAGATTTGTGTTTAGAAGGGGGTGCTCGTGGCATGTATAATCATGTTTTCAAGCTCCACATAGATGAAATTGGGGTTCCCCGCCTCTGTTATAGAAAAGGAAATGGTGTATTGACTAGGGATAACCCTAAAAATGATGACACATTAATTCTAATATAGAGCTTATAGCTTTTTAGCTCCATAGAAGGAAAATTTGTGTCTCATGAATGTACCTAGCTTGATTCCTAACAATCGATGATTCTCTATTTTGTTGTGGACTTTCAAGCAATATTATTCATCATTTTGTTTGCTTGTGTGTTATATCTTGTCTGTTTTCATTTGTAATATTGTTTTTATTGTTTTTATATGTGTTTCTATGGATATCATTCTTTGGGACAAATAGAAAAAGAAATTTTGGCTAAAGGTCCTTTCTCTTACCTAAACTGGATCACTAGAGCATGGATGTGATCTCCACGAGTTCTCCCAACAATGTTGATCAGAAGTGTGGCTAGATTAATTTCATTTCAATTTAAGGAGCAAGGGAGATAAAGCAATATTTTTACTTGTAAAACATTATTATATGAAATTTTCATTTGATTACAATGTTTCTTTCTATTTCTTACTTTGATAGAACTATTCCCATTGCGAATTATGAAAATAGGTTTTGAACTCGCACTTGAAATTTAAGAGAGGTGCAAGAGATGTGATGTCCATTCAATTTGAAAATAAATTTTGACCTCGACCTTGTCATATTTGGTTGGTGAAGGTTGAAGCAACAATTTTATGGAATAATTGGAATATGGAATTGAAATTCCATTTTGGATAATAATAAGTCATTTCTTATGCTTTAGCTACCAGAATATTTTGTTTGTTTATGATATTAAAAGGTTGAAAATAAATATATTATCTTTATTTTCTTTTTTGTCCATGAAAATCCAAATATAGTTACATGTATTTCATTTCTTTCCATCCATAAATGCATATTATCGAATTACTTTTTTCAAAAAAAATTGCAAACACTTTGTTTTTGCAATTTTGAATTATGGGTTACTCAACTCTCAATGATGGAGAAGAAAATGCTAAAATTGGCATGTTGACAATCCCCATGACACCTATATATGACCTCTTTGATGATTAAAGGGTATTTTATCAACAACATTTTCATTTTATTTTATTCAAAGTAGTAAAAATTATCTATTCATTTAGATTCATAAATATTGCCCTTAAAGTTTGTAATTGAAAATAAAGCTTCAACTGAAATGTAATACGTGAAGTTATTAATTTTATTTGACTTTTTCTAACATTCATATTTGGAATATGATGCATCTCAGCTATTTGAACCTATAGATATGAAATTTTCATCTTTGTCCCGAGGATGAGCCATATTAGATGATTTTAAATGTGAACCAGTAAAAAAATTGATGAGGTTAATCTAGAAAAAGAATTGATGTTATTAATCTAGAAGAAAAAACTCACATAGTTGAAGTTTCTTGATTTCTAAAAGAAAAATTAAAAAATTTAGTTAAAGATAAAGTCATTATAATCTCAAATCTTATCACATGCTCTTCTTTACATGTGTTTAATTAATGCTTTAAATCTCTTCTGGGCTTCATATTTTAGAAGCTTTCGGTACCAACTATTATTCTTGCTATTAGTGTAACTCATCAATAATACGAAATATATTTTTGCATAAACGCTCAAGGTAAATGAAAAATTGAACAGGAGATTAAAGTTGAAGTTGGGACTCTTTATTGGCAAGAAACACATATTGAATTCAATAATGAGATTGATCTCATTTAAGTATGCTTTCTCAATTCTATTCACAGGAGAACACACCTTGCTTTCTATTCCCAATAGAACACACCATTGGTTGGTTCATTTATTTTTGTTATTTCCTTTGTTGTGATTACATCCAATGAAAGCATGAAATAAGTTAGTCAGGGAAACCAAGGTTCTTGCAAAATATCATAGATCAAATGAGAATGCCTTTAGACTTGTGGTAATTTTTTTTATTTTTCCTTGAATTTTACAAAGTCAGATCACTTTAATAGATTATACTACACATGTTTTAGGATAGTTGTCAATGTTGAATATACTTAAATTCGAAATATTTTTATGGTATTTCACTTTAGTGGATTATACCACACATATTTTATAATAAGTGACAAAGTTAAATATACTTAAATTTGACCTGATTCCAAAATTCGTCCTTACAATTATTGTCTTTGTTCCGCCCTATTAATCACACGCTTGTCAAAAACCAAAGTGACATGCCCGTTTGAGGCAGGAGCATTAGATCAAATTTGAGGTGGAAAACAAATTGTGATTGAAAATATGGTGGACTCACTGCATGTTGGGATGGAAATGTCAATTTTTCCTCCTTTAGTGAGATTTTAAATAATGTAAATACCAAATTTGAATAAGTTGTAGAGTCTAGGAAAAGAAGAGTCATTTTTCCTTGTGTCTTTTCGAATTCCCACAGTTAGAGAAAAGATGAGGAAAAATGGTTGCTAAGGATGTGCATAAAAATAGGATTGATTGTGATGAGGGGGATACTTCTCCTACCTCATACCTATACCTATAAATAAACAAAAGTGATGCATAGAATTTTATTCCATAGCTTTGCGTTGTGATTTTTTAGGCTATTATCTCTCTATTTTGAATTGCACATACATTTGATTTTATTCCAGAAATCGTGTGAACAAGGCGTGTAGTGTTATGATCTTACAATTGCCCGATTTCTAGGCTGGGGGTCATTATGCACATTTATTTTTGTGACTCAAACTGTATAGTTTTTGCAGCATATTTGTTTTTACAGACATCAACACATCGTATGTTGATTCAAGGGGGGCAGTTACCTGATGAACTGATGATGGACGTGGAAGAGACAGGAGGGGATCATGGTTGAGTTCAAATAGTGTGTTGAATGAGAGAATATCAAACGTTGGGTAGTTTGCTAGTGGTTTGGACGTTGTCACAATTTTGCTAGAGAAAAGCGTAACCATTGGTAGAGGAGACAGAAGAGGCCATTCCTAAGTGTAGGGACATGTTTAAAGGTGGAGAGTGAAGCTTGTAATGAGCACAAGTCATTTTTCTTTCCAAATGACTATAAAATATTTCCTAAGGGCACTACAAAAAATATTTCCCAATGTGCCACGGAAACATTTTGTAGCACTTTGAACAATTTATTTTTTCACTATGTGCAACCCAACTTGTCTTTTGGATCCCTCATTTCCATCAAATTTTGGAATCATACTGGGTTTTAAGTAGAATTATGTTTGTGACCAAGTTACATTTGGTGTTGGTGGTGTTTCCTATTGAAGAGAGAGATGGCAATGCAAATAAGAAGGGCACGAGGTCATTGAAGAAGGCCTGTAGCTAATACAGAACTCCACGAAGAGACACAATGGCTCTGACATTGTTTAGAAGCCATGGAGACCAACAAGTAATGAGACCCTAAGGTTGGAGATGACAACAGATCAGAGGAAGAAGCTACAATAGAAAGAGCAGCGCCTATGGATAAAGCTCCAAAGGTGAAACTATTGAGGTTAGTTTTAAGCTCAATTTCAAGACTCAAACCTAAGTTGTCTACCTATGATGGTAGTCTAGTAGCCAATACTTTGATGGATTGCATTAGAAAACTAGATAAGTATTTTGAATACGAAGATATTGAATAAGATAAGTGGAAAAAATTTGTTGTAACTAGGTTGAGAGACCACACTGCATTGTGGTGGGAGAATGTGCATGCTGAAAGAAGGAAAAAGGGGAAACCATTGATTCAAAGTTGGGAAAAGATGATTGCCAAGATGAAAGGGAAGTTTTTGGCAAAACACTATCAACTACCCCTCTGCAGATATGTTCATAACATCAAGTAAAGGTTGCTATAAATTAAAGAATATACTAAGGAGTTTTACAAGTTAAATTTGAGGGCATATCATGTAGAAGACACCAAGGTATATCAATGGATTGAAGTTAAAATTTAGGATGAAATGGGCATGCTTTCTCCACGAACAATGGAAGAAGCACACCAGTTTCCTCGAAGGCAGAAGATAAGATAATAAGGAAGAGAAATTCAAGAAGAGGTCGTGGTTTTAAGAGAAAAGAATAAATAGCTAGAAGAGGGAAGGCACCAACCAAAAAGAATGAGGCAGGTAACCCAAGGCAGCAAGGACAACAATAGAAAGAAGGTGACTCTAGAGGAGGAAGACCTTACTGAAGTGGTAGAGGTAGAGGAAGAGGAAGTGAGACTATCTACCAGTGCTATAAATGTGGGTAGTTGAATCACATATATTTTGAGTTTCCTGAGAATGAGAAAGGAGGACAAAGAGATGCACATGTAACTCAGCTGCAAGTAGCAAATGCACATGCACATATGGCAGAAAATGCACTAGAAATGAGTGGAGCTTTAATGATGAATACATTTTTGTTGAAATGATCCAAGAGGACTATTGAACCACCACAGAGGAAAGCCTTGTTTAGGATTGTTTGTAAGACCAGAGGAAAATTTTAGAAAGTGGTGATTGATAGTGGGAGCACTAATAATCTAGTTTCCATAGAAATGGTGGAAACAATTGGATTGAAAAGGTTGAAGCATCCAACACCATGTAAAGTGTCATGGCTACAGAAAGGTCACCACTTCTTCGTAAGTGAGCAGAGTGAAGTAGAGTTCCATATGAATCGATATAAGGATAAGGCAGTTTGTGACATCATGACAATGGATGTGTTCCACCTTCTTTTGGGATGACCTTAGAAGTTTGATAGGAGAATGGTGCATGGTGGAGAGAAAAATATGTATAATTTTAAAAATGATGGCATCAAGAACACCATTGTAGCACTAAAGGAAGAGAGTACAACTGAGACAAAAAACCCAAAAGCATTATTGCTGGGAGGAAAGGCATTTATACAACAAATGGAGAAGGAAGAGGTCAACTATGTGGTCATGTGCAAGAAATAGGTAATACTTCCACACACTAAAATTATAGATTTACCTGGTGAGGTTCAAGGGATGCTTCATGAGTTTAATGATATCATGGTGGATGGCCTTACGAGTGAACTACTACCTAATAGAAGTATCATTGATCACATAGAATTGATACCAGGTGCAAGCCCTCCAAACAAATCTTCCTGCCAAATGACGCCAAATAAGAATAAAGAGATAAAGAAGTAGGTTCAAGGATTGCTAGACAAGGGATTGATAAGAGAAATCTTGAGTCCATGTGTTGTCCCTACGGTGCTTAGTCCAAAGAGATATGGAGAATGGAGGATGTTCACGAATTCTAGGGCGATTAATAAGATTAGAATCAAGTATAGATTTCCATTCCCACAAATGGAAGACATGATGGAATTTTTTATTTGGGAAGCATAAGTTTCAAAGGTTGAATTGAAGAGTGTTTACCATCAGGTGTGGATCAGAGAAGGGGACAAGTGGAAGAAAAACTTAAATACCAATAGTGGACTATATGAATGGCTAGTTATATGATTTGGACTAACAAATGTTCCAAGCACCTTCATGTCATTGATGAACAAGGTATTGAAGGAATTTGTGGGTAATTTTGTTATTGTTTAGTTATATGATATTTTGATTTTCATCCAAACAAAGGAGGAACAACTTAGGCATGTAAGGTATGTTCTAGAAAGGTTTCACTAAGAGAAACTATTGATTAACTTGAAGAAGTGTCCTTTAATGAATTCTTAGTTGGTATACTTAGGCTTTGTTATTTCAAAGGATGAGCTAAAAATGGATCCAGAGAAAATAGAGGCAATTCTGAGTTGGATTTCACCCAAGAGCATTTTTTAAGTTAGGAGTTTTCATGGTTTAGATAGCTTCAACCAAAAGTTAATCAATAATTTCAATGGTATTTGTGAAACTATCATTGAGACAATTAAGAAGGATAGACAACGAATTTGTTGGAGAACAATAAGAGAGAAAAGTTTCCAAGTCTTGAAGAAAAAGATCATTGAGAAGCTA
Organism: Pinus taeda; assembly: GCA_000404065.3. NCBI lineage: Eukaryota > Viridiplantae > Streptophyta > Pinopsida > Pinales > Pinaceae > Pinus > Pinus taeda. The sequence goes on from APFE030477946.1 coordinate 67,647, forward strand.
GTGTTGAAGCTACCAGACTTCAATCAACTTTTCCCAGTTAGATGTGATGCTAGTTGTGTAGCCATCGAAGCAGTATTGAGTCAAGAAGGTAGACTTGTTGTTTATTTTAACAAGAGGTTGAAGGACTCAAAGAGGAAATACACCTCTTATGACAAGGAATTTTATGCAGTGGTGAAGCATTGGAGGCACTATTTTATGTTTAGGAATTTTGTTTTGTTCTCTAAAAATTCTGTGTTATAGTATATAATGCAACAACATCAGTTGAACCATAAACATGCCAAGTGGCTGGAATTCCTGTAAAGTTTCACCTTTGTTCTAAAACATGTTAGTGGATAAGAGAATAAGCTACTTGATGCTTTGAGCAAGAGGAGCTTGACCATGTAGGAGTGCCATGTGCAAATTTTGGGTTTTAACTATTTGAAGGACTTGTATGAGGATGATGTTGACTTCCGAGAGGATTTTCAAGCATGCAAGGACCTTGTGAGTGAACATACCACCCCCTTGGAAGGATTTTATGTTGAATGATGATTTTTTGTTCAGAAAAAGTCAATTATGTATCCCCTATTACTCAGTGAGAGAATTTGATGTGCGAAAAATGCAATGGAGGATTGGCAGGGCATTTTGGTGTAGACAAGGCACTTGGGTTGCTAGAACACTTCCACTTCTTGCCAAATATGAGAATTGATGTGAAGAAATATGTGGGTAGATGAAGAACATGTCAGCATGTGAAAGGGAGGAGTCCAAATGTTGGGTTTTATACTCCTCTACCCATACCAAGTAGAGCATGCAACTCGATGAGTATGGATTTTTTTATTTTTTCCGAGGATGTAGTAAGGTAAGGATTCTATACTTGTACTTGTGGAAAAATTTACGAAGATGGCTCACTTTATCCCATGTTATACGACTAGTGATGCTACACATGTTCCTCGCTTGTTTGTAAATAAGATTGTTTGATTATATGGTTAGCCAAAGAGTACAATATCTTATAATGACAATAGGTTCAGAAGACATTTTTGGCAGGCTTTGTGGAAGAATCTTGGAATGAAATTGAACTTTAGCTTAGCCTATCACCCACAATATGACGGAAAAACTAAAGTTGTGAATAGGATTCTTAGAAATCTATTGAGGATTCTCATGGGGTAGGATCCCAAGCAATGGGATCATGTGTTAGCTCAAGCTAAGTTTGTATACAATGATTCGCCAAATAGGAGCACCAGAAAGAGTCAATTTAAGATCTTAGATGGAATGCGCCCTAGAGTGATTTCTGAGCTGATATGTTTTTGAGAAAAACCGAACAGAGGAGTGTTGACAGGGAGGATTTTGTAGCAGTGATGAGTGAATTGCATGAGGAAATAAAACAAAAGTTAAAGGACAACAACTACAAATACAAACATAGAGAAGATTGAATAAGGAAAGAGGTCAATTGTGAAGTAGGGAACATGGTATTAACACGTTTGAGAAAAGAAAGGTTCCCAAGAGGAGAGTATAGAAAAATCTAAATTAAGAAAATAGGACCTTATTGAATACTCATAATTTTTTTTGTAAATGCCTATGAACTGGAGCTACCTATGGGCCTAGGTATTTCACCTACATTCAATGGAGCTGATTTAAATCCCTATCAAGATGATGATGAGGATGACACTACATCAAGTGGGAGTAATAGGAAGGCTAGCGAACAATATTGGATAAATCAAGTTCCTATGTCAGGTGCTCTAGATGTTGAGAGAGTCTTGGACACCAAGATTGGAAACAACAATAGGCGGAATGAGTATCTAGAGTTTTTAGTGAAGTAGAAGGACCATCCAATTGAGTATTCTATGTGGATGAGTGTTGCAGCTCTGTAGATAGAAATTTTTTCTATCGATGACCTTATGAGTAGGAGTTGATGAGTTTTTCCTTTCTTAGGGAGTCTAATGCAGGGGCATTAGACCAATTTCATGGTAGAAAACAAAGGGGGCTTGACAATGTGGTGGACTGACCACATGTTGGGATGGAAAATTAAATTTATCTCCTTTAGTGAGATTTAAAAAATGTAAATACCAAATATGAATAAGTTGTAGAGTCGAGGAAAAGAAAAGTGATTTTTCCTTCTCTCTTTTTGACTTCCCTCAACTAGAGAGAAGAGGAAGCGAAACAATTGCTAAGGATGTGCATAAAAAGAGAACTAATTATGATAAGGGGGATGCTTCTCTTGTGTCGAACATGTACCTATAAATAAATAAAAGTGGTGTGTATCATTTTATTCAATAGCTTTGCATTTTGATTTTCTATGTTGTTATGTATGTGTTTCAAATTACACATACATTTTATTTTATTCGAGAACATGTGTTCAAAAGGCCTTGTTGTGGTGAAATTACAACACCCCCATTTTTAGCTTATTATTTTGTAATAAGAATGGGGACGATTTTCATAAATTTTGGCTAAATAGCATTTTAATAAATTCTTTCTTAATTTTCGGCAGAAAATTTGACGAGATTTTTATTTGTTCAAATTTTTCTTTTGATTCCTTCATTTATTCTACTTTTTCACTAGATTTGAATCCATTTTCATTTCATTCATTTGGATGCATGCTTTGCAAATGATTCTCATTCAAGTTCGATGATTTTTTATTCCCAAAGCTAAAAATGTACAAAATGTATATTATTTTATTTTTAGTAAAAAAATGTAATATAATTTTATAGTAATATTTAATTAATTTTTATTTTATTTTGTTAACCGTCCTACAAATCACCACAACTTAGTGTGGTAAAAATTGAAATTTGGATTCGGAAGAAAGTAAAATTCGCAATGATGAAAACTCCCAAAATCCCTAAATTATCTATTTACAAAAATAATTATAGTTTATACAAAGGAAAGAGAGTCCCACTCTACATAGCTGTCCTCCCCTACCCACTTCATCATTCCTCACCTCCTCACCTTACCTCAATCCTCTCGTTATTTCAAAAGTTTCCCATTTTGGGAAATATATTGTTTAATCACTCCTAAAATTCTCATCCCGAAATACTTATACCTCCTTCACACCTCACCTTGTCTCTCCACTCCTTTTCAGGACTTCTGCACTCCTCAATATCTTAACTTTTTTTTAAAAGTCTCTAAAATCCATCTCTCTAAACCTCATTCCTCCCAAAATTATTCATCTCTGACACCTCCTTATATCCGCTTCCCATTTTGGGACTCTTTCTTTCGTAACTCCATTTCTAATGAGCTCTTAAATCTAACTCCTGAAAATCCCTTACCTCTCCAACCTTCCACCTTATGACTCCCCCCTCCACTCCATATATATAAATCACTCTTATGTTTCCCTTTGTGATTCACTATGGCCCATTGAAATGGAGCCAATAGCTACTTAATCATTTGACATGTCTTACATGTTGGTTTTTTTAATATGAAAATTAATTTATTTTAATTTTAGTTAATTTATATTTTAATTACTTTAATTAATTTAATTTTTATAATTTGGTAATTATAATATGATTATAATTTATTAATTTAATAATTATAATTAAATTATATTTAATTATGAATATTTATTAATTAAATAAATTAAAAATTAATTTTAATTAAAATGCTCAATTTTAGGCTAGGCATGCATTTTGAGCAATTTTAGCAGTTTTGGTCACTCAACTTTGGAAAGATATATCTCAAGATTTACTTAGCCAAATGAATGTCACAATAACTTGTTGAAAATCTAAGACTAAAGAGATTAATATTGGAATGTTAATTTTAGCATGTTTACTCATTTAATGACCCAAAAAGTCAGCAAAATTCAAAGTGACGAATTTCTAACAACAATTGGTTTTTCCAAATTTGATATGGGAAAATTTCATTAGCTTGGGGAAACATATTGTCACTAATTAATTATCCAATGTGGATTCAAAGTATAATGAGATCCATTAGAAGCAATCACATCTTGGAATTTCTTTGGATTTTGTTTATTTTAATTAAACAACTTTATAAAAGTTTGTTTGTTTTTTTGTTCTTTTTGTTTTTCTAATTTGCAAGTTAATTTATTTTTATTTTTGTTTTTCATTGGTTTGTAATAGGAGATCAGTTGGATAAATTCATATCTAAGGCATTTTGGAGCAATGAAGAGAGACCAACAAAGAGGAAAATGGGGAATTTTCATCTCTAATTCAAAACTACTCTCAATAATTCTCTATTTTTGAGTTTTATCATAATTATTAAATATCATATGTAAGAATGAAGAGGAGGTTCCTCTTCTCTGCAACTAAAGGCTATGAAAGAACTATTCTAATAGGAGATTATAGCTATAGGTGAGGGGAAAACTTCAGATCTGAGGTTTGGGGAAAATTTAGTGATTTTTCTTGTTGTGCATTTTCGCTATTGTAGTGTAATGTGAGTTGAATCTTGGAGAGACAGAACATTTTGAGCCGTGAAAGAAAAGCTTGTTTTGGACTATTTTTAGCAATTTCTCAAAAGAGGTGAAGCTGCTCAAGGACTTCTAATTTTTGCAATGATATTTTGGTATGATTTTAATTAATTTCCATTTCATGTACACTATTGTCTAAAATGTAAATTAATCATTTTGTTATTGGAATTTCTGCAATTGATTTTAACTCTTGTTTTAAATAGTTTATTACATTTTCATATTGAGTACTACAATCATATCAATTGTTTTATGTTATTGAAGTTTTGTCAGAGTTATCTCTGAGGAGAGGAAGAGAATCATAATAAAAACGAATTCATTGAAATAGGAATATATTAAGCAGTAACTAGTTGTTGTTTAAATATATTCCCATTTTGTTTCCTCTTTCATTAATTGAATGAAACACTTCTTTAATTAATCAATATTATATAATGAATTTAATCATATAAACAGTCATTTTCCCCTGGTTAGTTAGTCCACCTGCTCTTGAATTGAGAGAAATTTATCCTTTCACAATTTGAAAGAGGATTACTTTTACTTGCATATTGGAGTAAATCTACATTTAGATTTAATTCTTCATACCACAATCCTTCTCACAATGGGGTGGAACTTAGATGCATTTTTGTTGAGCCGTAGAGTCAGCTTGAGCCGTAGAATCAGCTTAAGGACGACTTTCTTGTAGATCTCTACAAGAGGGTAGATCTAATTTCTCTCTTTCTATTGGTAAATAATAGACATACAATAAGCCAACAGTGGGAGAGAGAGAGGTTAATTGGATCTAGTTAAACCAATTGGAACCACTACACCAAACAGATAAGAGCTTCGTTGGGGCTCTGATAGGGTGGTCTCCCTTACTTTTTAATAAGGTCATTTTAGACCATAAATATTTTTAGCCCTAGAAGGAGGGCTGATGACTTGGTGCCTTTTAGATTTTTTTTATTTTAAAGTTTTTATTTAATCACAATGGCTCCTGCCAAAGTTCCCATTTGGAGTTGTATCTCACGTGCATCCACCAATACTCTGCCAGAAATAGTTAGGCACTTGTCAAAGTTCAAGATTAACCATTAGAATAATGCTTCTACATTTCATCATGCCTCACAGTTTATTCAAAATTTTGCAAATTCTGTTTCTCATGATATTGATGAAGGTATTTGATGCAAAATGTTTACTCTTACATTATCAGGAAATTCCAAAAGATAGTGTCAATCTCTTCCAGATACCTATATTCATAGTTGGGGTCAATTAATCACAAATTTCCTTTATGAATTTGATGGTTATGATTATGAATAGGTATGTGGTGAACTTGAAGGTCTACGAAAGTTTGAAAATGAACCTTTCATAGGTTTTATCATTATGTTTTGATTAAATTGCTTAAGATTTAAATTTAAGGATAAACATTCAAATATTGAATTGATGGAATGTTTTTCATACATTTGTTCTCTTCCTTCCATTACTAACCCATATTAAAAAATTTGAAGTTTTGATGAATCTTCTTCAGCCTCTATTTACATGATCAAAAATTATGATATGGATGTGCATGGCAATGATGATGAAGTTGCCTCTGCCATGTATGATAAATTCCTTCATTTAGTGCACACTTATTATAACATTAATGATGATCATGATACTCTCCTACATGTTAATGAATCACTATCACAAAGATTGGAAGATTTTGGTAATCAAATGCAAGAAGATACCAACAATAAATTTGAAGAACCAATTGCCACAAAATCTAAAAATCAACATGAAATGAAATGAGAAAATTAGTTAATAAATCAACAAGAACGAGCTGAAATTGAATATTACAATAATGTACAATTAGCCATGGAAATTCCTAAACATGATCATGTTGCTCAAATACAAAAATCAAGTAAGTCAAGTAATAGCCTTCAATAAAGCCTAAGTAGATAAATGAATGATCAGAAATCAGAAATTTGTGATCGTCAAAGCACACAAGAGTGTACAAATAGACATATTTTCATGTTTATTTCTTCTAAATTTCATTTTTCCCTTTATCCTGATATCTTTCCTGATAGTAATTCATAACCTCTTTTCATTAATGTTGTTCCATAAAAGAAAGAGGCTGATATGAATGAATTGCCAATTAGTTTTTGTCAAGATAGAGAGGAAATTATTGATCATTCTTCTGAAATAGATGAAAATGTGCTCAATATTCCTTCTTTCTTTGATGCATCATATGGGAATGAAGAGAATTCTAGTGAATTTCATGAAGTCATTTATGATATTACTTTGAGCTTCAGGATGGCTATTTATCTTCATTAAATCCTCATGATCATAGTCAAATCATATTTGAAAATGAAGAAAACTCTAATTCAGAAATTGTTCCAATAAATTCTCATTTTCAAACAATTAATCATTTTTTTGATTTCACCATTCAAGCGTCCATCCCAATTTTTTAGTCTTATGATGATCAAGTTATCACTCCTATTCATAGTCCTAAATATTTCTCTCTTCCACAAGTTGATTCCAATGACCTTTCTAATTATATTATCTTGGTTAGTTCTTGTGAGTAGGAACTTGTTTGAAATTAGTCCCAATTGTGTTGTACCATTAATTGCAATGAAAATGTAAATTATGAGTTCATTTATTTGTTTTTCTTCATTTATTTTGTTTGATTTCAAAATTTTTTTCTATTTGCACTTTTCAATTCTTAGATGTCATTTGCTAGCATATTGAGCAATTAAATGACCAATATTTGCGATATACATTACTAGACTATGAAAATGAATCACAAGAGGTAAATTATGACCATCAAGAGCTTTTGATCTTCCATTTCCATTACATGGTCATATCTTGTCGCCTTACTATTCATTATAGAGTGGATATTCAACATGGATACACACTTGTGAATGGATTGATCCAATATGACCAATTATCTAGCCCATGTGAAGATATTTTGACATATTCACTAAGCCTACATCCATACTTCACTGGTTCATTTCAAAGTTGTTTGGAAGCTTCATTTTCACAGAAGATCGCTAATGACTTGTTTCATGGTTGTTCAAATTCTCTTTCATTTAACCTCTTCTAGTTTAGATCAACTACTCATCCATATTTTTATGAGCCCAAAGAGATTTGGTTAGAGGAAAATATTTAAGAAAAGGTGATTGTAAATAAATTTCTTTTTATAAATATGTTAGCAATAAGTGTACATACTACATTTAGATTTATTTCTATTGTTTTAATTATAATTGTATTTTTGTTACTGATATCTAACCTATGCATACAAGCAGGAAATAAAATGTTCAATGGTTACATT
>APFE030477955.1:0-28057 GCA_000404065.3 Pinus taeda
TTGGATGCTTCAGCATGTATAAATATGTATTGTAACATTGAAAGGAAAATAATGAAAAATCAAGCTGGTAGTCCCGGTTTTGGGATCCAGTGGGAAATCTCTATGTATGTGTTTTATGTTTTATGCTCTCGCATTTTTATTTTTTCCTGTGATTTAGAATTCGTATGCAGGTAATTTCTGTATGGGGTTAAAACCTATAGTTCTTTTATGTTTCTTGGATAGGGGATTTAGAGGATAGCTTGAATTCTTTTAGGATCAATTCTAATCCCATATTTTGATATGATATGACCTAGAAGCTTGCCTTCCTCAAGGGAAAACAGGGACTTCTTGGGATTCAAGGAAATGCCATATTTCCTGCATGTCATGAAAATTTGCCTTAAGTGCTTAAGGTGCTCTTGGTTAGATTTGGAGAAAGGGGTTAGATCATCAAGGTAAACAACAAGGAAATCATGTATCTCCTTAGCAAATTCAATATCCATTGCCCTTTGAAAGGTAGCACCAACGTTCTTCAGCCTGAAAACATTTTAACATACTTGATTGTTCCCCACGGTGTGGTAAAGGTTGTCTTGTCTTGGTCATCCGGGTGAACAAGTATATGATTAAATCCTGAAAATCCATCTAGTAAATAAATTCTAGAGGAACCCACTACTCTTTGTAAGATATGGTCCATTTTTGGCAAAGGGTAGTGGTCTTTTAGAGAGACCTGGTTTAAATTTCTCAAGTCTACACACAGTCTTATCTCTCCTGTTTTTTTCCTAGTGGTAACTAAATAATACCCATTCAGAGAATCTGATGGGTGCAATGATACCTGCTTCAAACATTCTCTTTATTTCCTTTTCAATAAGGGGAAGAAGCATGGGGTTGATTCTTCTAAGTTTCTACTTGAACGGTTTTTGATTTGGTTTTAAGGGAATGGTATGTTGGATCACGAGGTGTCATAGGACTTCAAGTCCTCATAACTCCACGCAAATACATCTTGGAATTCTTTGAAAAAATCCACGTATTTCGGTTTTTGATCAGGGGGCAGACTTTTGGACAACTTAATCATTCTAGGCTGCTCTGCTGTTCCTATGTTGTGTTCTTCTATAGCAGCATTCAGAGGCTCCATTTTTGGCTTTTTGGGCACATCATTGTCATCAAACATGTCTTCTAATGGAGTAAGGCCAGCAGATAGGAAATTACTCTTTAGATCAATAAACTCATCCTCTGCTTTGGCTGTTTCCTCTAAACAGATTTGTTTCAACTGCTCTATGTTTGCGTTGTCAAACACAGTTGGGTTAAGGATTTGTTTAGCTGTTGCAGCTGTTAGAGCCTGCTGATTTTCTTCCGTTAGATGTTGGGAATCGTTCATGGCATCCATGTCAATGTTTGTGTTGGAAAATTCGCCCTCAAGAGTGAGGAAATTGTTAATCTAGGCATCACTTTGAAATACCTGTCAATCCTTAACATTGTTAGGGACCAAAGGTCTGTGTTTTATTTCAACGGTGAAATGGTGATTTTGTTCAAAGGGAAGCTTGCATGTGCTAGCAAAAGTTGCTAGACTGTGGGCGTGAATATTATGATCTCTTGAAATTTTGGTAAGCTTGAATTCACTGAAAGAATTGAGTATTTTGGTGGCAGCAGCCCTGTAAGCTCTCATTCTACTATCATTAGTAACAAAGTTACCTTTCATTTGTTGTATAATCAAATCGGAGTCACCTAAGATGGACACTTTTGTAGCTCCTAGGAATTTGAGCAGTTTAAGGCCTAAGAGTAGAGCTTCATACTCTGCCATGTTGTTTGTACATCTGAAATTTAGTCTATAGGCATGGCCTTCTGCGTGATTATCATGTATATTGTAAATCCAAACTCCTGCCCCTGCTCCTAACTTGTTTACAGAACCATCAAACTCTAAATACCATGTGATTTCTTGTTTGAGGTTTGTATTAAGAGTTCCAGTTCTTTGAGGATTGGGCAGACTTACAATTTATGTTTCGGGATGTTCTTGTTGCTGTTTGCTAGTTTCCTTGGCTGTTGAGACAATTTCATGGGTATTGGCAACCAATTCCTCATTGATGTATGTTTCTTGTTCCAAAGATAACAGCTTATCATCAGTTGGAGGACTGGTGTTATCATTAAATAAAATAAAAGAATCCATATCAGAATGGATTGAGTAAATTGGAAAATTTTGGGGCTTTTCCTCACTGCTTACCACATAATTCATCAGTGTTTCTCTATACAGTCTCTTTGGTTGCCCAAAGATAGATATAGTGGCATAAGAGAGGTCAAATTGAAGGGATCCTTGCAGTTTTTCTCCCCACGGTCTGGATAGGAGCATGCCATACTTTGTGGGAATGTCAGCAACTACTACGTCCATTAGGATTGTCTTGTTGGGGAATTGGACTAGAGACACACAAAGGTCTTTAATCAAGCCTAAAGATTTGACTTGACTTGAGTCAAAGGAATACAGATCTTTGTATGGTCTTGTGACATCAAGGTTTAGTCTTTCCATTACAGCTTTGGGCATAAGGTTATGTGAGGCACCTGAGTCAAACATAGCATTATGCAATATTTTGTCATGTATGTGCAGACTGACATAAAAGGGTGGAACAGGTCCATATGTTTATTTTCCGTTAACTTCTGGACCAAACAACAGCTCAGGGGTATCGTCTAAAGCGTTTACATCATCCCTGACCTCAGGTAGTTGAAGTGACCTTTGAATTTGTTGCCTATATACATCATGTTTGGCAAGTTCTGAGAGCGGAATGGATATCTTGAGTTTTCCAATCTCTGCTTCTAAACTGAATGGTTTTTCCAATGAGTTCTTGGCGTTGATAGCAGTAGATTCCTCTTTTTCAGGCATACTCTCTATGTTTTCTTTTGGAATGTCAACGTTATGATGAATGACAGTTTGTTGTATTTCTGCTTTGGGAGGATTTTTTAGAGTGCCGTTCAGATTTTATTTTAGGGAGGAAGGAGTTAGAGGTTGATCAATAGGAGGCTGCATGTCTATTACATCCTCCACAGTTACCTGATGCGGGTTTGGGACAGAGCTATCAGCTGTTTGAGTTATGGTGGCATTGACTTTAATTTTGTTGGGTTGTTTGCTATCTTTTGTTCTGCTAGATGCAGGGACACCAATGGTCCTTGTTCTCAACTTATATTGTTTTTGTACTTCATATACAGCGGTATCATAACCTTGTTTGAAATCAAAAGAATCTCCTGACTTGGTCTGAAATTGTTTTACCTCGGGGTAGTCTCGGTCCTCTTTAGTAAGAAAAATTCGCTGTTCATTTTTCTAATCTATCAGGTTCATATGTGTCCCATATGTGGGATCACTTGATGTAGATGCCTCTGCATATTTTTCTTGGAAAGGAGGCCTAATATCATGGTTGGGACTGGCCCTTCTAGCGTTTGTGTTTTGAGTGTTTCTGAAGTTCGGGTTCCTTATGGCATTGGGCTGTTGACCTTCCCATGAAGTTTTCCTCTCAACACTGTCTACTCTGTCTCCTAGCTTGTGGATGTCACTGGTAATAGCATCTAGCTTTTGATCGAAGGCTGAGGGTTCTTGCTTGAAGGTGGTTCTTCTCTCAGTTTTGGCTCTGTTTCTTTTGGCAATCAGATTTGCCTCCACACTAACAGCAACATCTTGCATCTCTGCAAGGCTTTGAGGGGCTCTTTCCCTTAATTGATATGCCATCTCAACATTAAAGCCATCAGGGAATTTGTATAAAGCGAGATCAGGTGGAGGTCTTAAATTTTGTGGTATTGCATTGTAAACATTATTAAACCTTACACAGTAATCCAAAATTGTTTCCTGAGGTCCTCTTTTGATAGTATCATACTCAGATAGTATGTGTAGGGGATCTTCCTTTTTCTCCCATCTGTTAACAAATGTCTGGTATAAGGCTTCAGGGTTTAAAATGGAATTTAGTGTAAGTGCCCTAAACCAGGTTCTAACTTCACCAGTCAAACTTTGAACAAAAATCTTCATTCTTACACTGTCATCATCAATTTCATAACTCTCGAAGTAATCCTGCATTTTCTTTGTATGTTGTAGGGCGGTGCAGGAGTTTGTGCCATCAAAATAGGTAATTTTTGTCTGATAGTCCTGAGGCAAAGCCCCAGGATTATCAGGCAACCGTAAGGGCGCATATTTATTAGCCATGTTAATGGGGATAGTGGAAAAACTCGGGCAATTGGGATAACAGGAACAACCGGGGTAGAAGGAGTAGTAGCGGTAGTAGGAGTATAGGATGGAGGGATAGAAGAGCTGCTTGGAGAAGGGGGTGATGAACCAGGGGAACTTGGGGTTGACCGAAATAGAACTTTGATAGGGGTTGGAACACTGCTTGGCTGAACTGTTTCAGGACTCGCAGCAATTGGGTCTTCTTGTTGCTTTTGTTTTCTAATGATCTTAGGGATTAAATTCGGATTTTCAAAAGTAGCTGGGTGATTAGGATCAAGGTTTGATCGTGTATGACGCGTTTGCTTTTTAGGAGCCAGCTTCTAACTTGTTTTTTGGGAAATTTTTCTAAAAACACAGGTCGACCGAGGCTTTCAAAGGTCGGTTTCTTGCTCTGTGGAGCTGTAGACTGGTTTAGTGAGATTATCTGAGGAAATCCCTAGCGGAGTCACCATTATGTTATCACTCAGGTTGTCCCTAGGCTCCTGAAGGGATACGGCCGAGGTAACCACAAACCAATCTTTGGATTGCAGGTTCTAGCCCACCTGCAATCAGAGAGGGCTCTCTCTTAATGATTTAACTTTGTTGATGATGATTTTAGGCTAGTTTTCAGGTTCAGGGGTTTTGATTTTTTTTTTGGGTGGAAGATGTATGCCAGGTAGAAAATTCCAAGCAGAGAGGCAAGGTAAAGTGTGATAAGTTTCAAACCATTGGGCATGGAGTCATGGATTAAGGTTTGCTGTTGTGTTTTCTTGGTCACAAGAGGATTATGGAGCGGGATAGCCACACATGAGACAATTATCAATTTGCTGAAAGGATGGAATGATGGTCAGGGATGAAAGGAAATTAAGAATCTTTCATCAAAACTGACAGGGAGGAGAAGTGAGTGAATGGTGTCTAGGAGCAGTTAAGAATTCCTAAACTATCATTCATATGTGAAAGAAACAGCGTAAACAAGATCATTTAAGTATGCGTGTTCATAACTATTCCTGATGAAAACATGAAAAAATTGCAGAAATTGAGCCTAAGATGTAGCTAAGCAAATCCTAAACTATTCTTCTTTTCTGCAATTTAGATGGCAGAATGATGATAAAACAAACATGAAAAACTAACAGAGTTAAGAAGCACTTATTGAACCATGTAGAAGCACAAGAGTTCGACAGTCACTCCTCAGCCAATTTAAACACAATAGACAGTTTCAGAATCCATGCTTTCAGCAGTCTTTGATTATAGAAAGCATCACAGTTACAGTGCGAGTCTCTGCTTGAGAGAAAAATCGGAATAAAAAAGATCAAGCTACTGATCAACCAACCAACCCCTACTCCATTTTTCAGGGTGGTATATATAAGCAAAATATCTAAATTCATTTATTACAACTGACCTAAATAGGTTTGCAGGAAAAATCTTTTTCTAAAAACCTAATTGTTGCTGGAATTAAATGCAAGTAAGTCCTTTGGGCTGCGCTAGAGGCAGCTAAATCAAGTTGAGTTGATGAGGTGTCCTGTGTGACTTGGTGCAGTAATTCTGTCATAACTGTGCATTGAGTTCTGGTCCACTGATCTCCTATGAGTTTAATGTGCAGTCATTTGTGCTAGTGAGCTTTTAATGGTTCCTTAACTTATTTTTTGACTTTCAGAGCCTTCCTTTTAATGTTGGATTTACCTCGAGCCCTGAAAAATCTCCTCTGATACACTTTTCCACTACATTGATGGTCTTCACCGCATCCTGATACTCTTTGACGTGTTCTTCATCTGCGTATTTGATCTGATACTCTTTAATCTCTGTTCCTGGTCTCTCTCTATCTTCAAATATGTTTAATTTGGCAAAATCAGGCATTTTCGGGCCTTTTCGGAGCAAAAAGGTCCAAGGAATCAAAAGATTCCCTAAAGATTCCCCAATATGGCCCATTTCCCGTAGCGATGCGTGATTAGCGCTTCACGCTAATCGCGCATCGAAAACTGCCTCTGTTTCTCATTGTGGAGCTCCGAAGCTCGAATTTTGCGCTTGCGCAAATTTTCTGTTTTTTGGCTACTGACGTCAGCTATACGGCAGATGATGTCATCATGACATCAGCAGTGGGACCATCTGGCACGGATGTGATGTCAACATGCTGACGTCATCAAGGTGACGTGGCAGTACGGCGAGGTGACGTGGCAGAGAGACGTGGCAGGGTGACGTGGGCCGGGCACAGGCAGTGTGAGGTGATGTGGAGGCGACGTGGTAGGTTGACGCGACAATCCTGTTACGTGAGGGTAGGGCGGTTTTGGCCTGTGCATCAGATCGCCTTTGGTATGGAGGTGGTTTCTGTCAGGGGTGGCCCAATGTAATGGGAGGCCGCCACCTGTCCCGGTGTACGACGGTAAAACCGTCGGACATCGGGTGGTAATGTACCACTCCAATAGGGCGCCCGATATGAACAAGGGCCGTCGGATCTGGGGGGGGGAGGGCGATCCCCAATGGTGGACGGGAAAGGGACATGCGCGGCGTTTAATAAAAGGGTGCGCACATTAAAAGTTTAATTTTTCATGGCGCGGTGGGTTTGAACTTTAGGAAATGGGTTAAATGTGTTTGCCGCGTTGGAAATTTATTAAACAAACATTAACAAATTCCAAAGAAAATGCGCGGAGGGGGGTTTTTTGCATTTGGAAAGGGGTTCTTTGTGTTTTGAAAGGGGTCCAAACACCTGGGAATGGAAATTTATGCAGAAGAAGGGTTCTTACTAAAGTCTAGGTGACTTAGTAATTCCCAGAGAAATACTTATGGTTATTTTTCAACCAGGGGGAAGGGATATTTACATAGGGGATTATTTACATAGTTTTAGTAGGGGGATGGGCAAAATATAGGGAGTTAGATAATAATGGTAGTTTTTAATATGGAAATGACAAGAAAGAGCTAAGTTTTAGAGATCTTAGGCTTTAAAGGGGAGATATAATCTTATAGAGAAAATATGGACCCTCCTTGAGTGAAGCAGATCTTCACCAAGGTTAATGACATGGAAAATGATGAAACTAAGAGATATCAAGTAGATCTTGACCTCTTTTTGGGGAAATTAGTCAATGATTTGGGGAAGAGGAAGAAAGGGAAGTTTAGTTATGCCTGATTTGAGCTCCTCCATATGAAACTGGCCTGATGACTGTGACCTGAGTAGATATGATACTTTTAAAACACAAAATTGATCACAAATCAAGATTCTGCAACCTCAAAACTACTTACCCAGCCTACTTACCTAACATTTTTTCTTCTTCTGGTTTGGGTGCATTTAGACTTGCAGACCCAGCATTTCAATTTTTTCTTTTTATGCCTTCCTATCTACAAACTACCCTTATTTCATCCAAGGGCCCAGATTAAGCAGTTCGGCTCCTTTGATTCTATGCCTATCTAAGAATTTGCCAAGATTAAGCTGTTTGGATAGATTTTCATTCTCTATATTCTAAAACAGGAAATTGAAACCTAGGGAGACCAAGATTAGGTTGTTTGGACCTCCCTTTAGTCGAAAATTCTACAAAACTGGAATGAATCTTCAAAATTGGGATGCAGTGGATGAACTTTAAGTAACATTCTTTCCTTGGTGACTGTTTAGCAAATATGGAGCATTGCAGCATGCAAAGTATGACATATTTGGCCTGTACAAATGTCAATCATGAAATATGAGTAACCTGCTGCAGCAGGAGGCTAACACACACCATCCTACATCCTCTCAAGTCCCAAAACTGCCCTCCATCACCACCTATTCACTGCTACATTCACCAACAAATAAATTACATGCATGACACATTCACATAAAAATACATAAAAATTCAAAAATATTCTTTTTGCTCATTTATTTCCAGAAATAGCTTTGGTAGACGTTGTTTACTTCCTGGAGTAGGTAATGGCATTCTTTTCATGGTTTTCATAGTGCTTTCTGCAAAAGTAGGATTAGTGGTTAACTACGATTTCCTTGGTTTGCTTTACATTTTAGTCTTCCTTTCTGCAAGTAGAATAGCATCAGTAGAGTAATCTCTCTTTTTCCTTTCATCACATATAGAGCTTCTTTTGGAATCCATAGAAGTTGGCTTGAGCTCCTAGTGATCTTGTGCTGACTGACCAAGTGACAACTTGCAGTAAGAACTAGTACTTGTGCATATAGCACTATCACTTCCAAATTTGTTATGAACTACCGGGTTGATAAGAATAAAGTAGGCAGCCCAGGAGTTGCAACATTATTGCTACAATACTGGTGCTCACCAATATGTTTGTTTTTGTTTTTTTTTTTTTGGACAATTCAATCAGTAATAATTTCCTATATTGAATTGGTAGGGCCAACAGTATTCTACTAATACTTGGCAGCCGCATCCATACAATTCATCACCCTGAACAAATCAGTCATTTCCTAGTCCTTCTTGGTCGATTCAGCAATATCCTACAACTTCATGGTGGAATATACCAAAAAATGTGTATTCTCTACAATGGGAAAATCAACCTACTCAAGGGCTAATGTGGTCCCAGAATTTGCAATGCCCCTCTGGACCGATTAATCAACCAATGGAAGTGATGCCTCAACCACCACTTCAATTACCTCCAAACGTTCCACCTCCACTCCAACCTAGGTTAGTTGCATAGCCAAATACGAATCCAAATAATAGACCTGTGAATTTTTTTGAAATTCTATAATCTTTAGATTCTCCCCCTTCTTATTTGGAATGCAACGAACTACATCTAAGATATGGGAGATTCATATTTCCTAAAAGTCACTCAAATCAAGAGAAACCAGAAAATGATAAACCCACTAAGGAGCCTTCTTTGACAGAACATTTGTATCATGTCATAATCAATACTAAAGTAGAGTCATCTAGAAAACAAACTAGAAAATAGGAACCCACTTGGATTATGGATACTGCTTCTCCATTCCCCGAGAGATTAGCCATAGTAAAATCACTTGCACACCTTGACTTTGATCTCTTAAAGGAATTACAAAATTTATATATCAAAATTCCTCTCCTATAGGATATTAGAGAAATACATATTTATGCCAAAACCATCAAAGAATTATGTGTTAAGAAGCCTAGTAGGAAGCCAAAACACTCTCCTACAGTCCATGTTTTAGGGAAGCTCTCCAATCTCATCTTGGGAAAACAAATACCTATTAAATATGATGACCCTGGAAACCCTATAGTTACTGTCCAAATTTAGGGATATACTTTCCCAAACACTTTGGTGGACTTGGGAGTAGCCATAAATATTATAACACTTGAAACTTGTTAACTCCTTGGAATAACTATATTTAAACCAACTCTAACCATGTTGGAACTAACTAACATATCCATTTTAAAACTGGAAGACATTAGACGATATCATTGTCTTGGTAGATTCCTCATAATACCTAATGGATTTTCTTTTTCTCAATCCTAAAAACAAACTAGAAGGAAACCCTTTGATTAGGAAGACCATGGCTTGCCACTACAGATGCATACATAGTGTGTTGAAATGGAAGTAATACCATTGCTAAGGGACCATCTATCAAGAATCTTATCTTATACCCCCTACTAAACGCAACATGTCAAATCATGATTTTAGATGTTCCCCACCCGAATATTAGAAAGGAAATTTATGCTCTCCTCTCACTATTGACAAATCATTTATGTTTAAAAGATGGACTGAGGACGATGTAATTAATGGACTCATTAATAAACCTTCCATTATTGAGAACCCAACTTGTCGAATGTTCAAAGTTATGCTTGATAACGAAGCCCAAGGAGATCTATTAAAGGACTTGAATGTTGAACATATACCCATGATATAGTTCATAATAGAATTCCTATATAAATTGAGATTGGAAGGACCCTGAATATTAAGGGCAGTCTTAACAACCTTCAACGTGAAAGACTTCTTCAAATTCTTCAAAAATAAAAACAATATTTCCTAGGAATATTCAGATATGAAGGACATCGATCCACAACTTTGCACATATCAAATTTATATTGTGAAAGGTGCTCGACACATTTTCCAGCCTCAAATAAGACTAAATCCACACTTCAGAGATATAGTAAAACAAGAAATTCAAAAACTTCTTGATGTTAATTTTATATATCCTATTTCTGATAGTCAGTGGGTTTCACTACTAATGGTAGTCCATAAAAAGAATGGAAAATGGAGAATTTGTATCGACTATAGAGAATTAAATAAATCCACACATAAGGATCATTTTCCCCTTCCATTTGGGGATCAAGTTCTTGACACTCTAGCTGGGAAGAAATAATTTTCTTTCTTGGATTGGTTCAATAGATATAATGAAATTTATATTTCCCCTAAACACTAAGATAAAACCACATTCACCTGCCCATGGCGTCATTTTCATATAGAGTCGTACCATTCAGGTCGTGCACTACACCAACCACTTTTCGAAGGGAAATTCTTAGTATTTTTTTTATTTGATTAATGAGGGACTTGAAGTATATATGGATGACTTTACCCCTTATGGTAATGATTTTTACCAAGCCTTGCATAATCTTGAGAAGGTTCTTGCATGATTTATAACTACCAGGTTGTGCCTCAATCATGAAAAATGTCGTATGATGATGACATAGGGCATAGTTTTGGGACATTTTATTTTTGTTGCAGGCATTCAGGTGGACCCATTTAAGATCGAGGTAATTATTAAACTCCATATTCCTTGAAAATAGACAGAGGTACGTAATTTCCCTGGTTATGTTGGTTATTTTCATCATTTTATAGAAAAAAATTAAAAAAATTTAGCACCTCTGTATGTATTGAGTGGACATGATGAATTTGAATGGACTAATAGATGTGACACCACTTTTTCAAGTTTGAAAAGGTTGATCTTAATAGCTCCTGTGTTGCGAGGGGTAAACTAGAATCTATCATTCAATATATCCTTAGATGCATCAGATGCAGTGATAGGAGAAATCCTCAGATAAGAAGAGGATAAAAACCCTTATGACATTTAATACATAAGAAAAATCCTTGCACCAACTGAGTTGAATTATACTAGGATAGAAAAGTAAATTTTGACCATTGTTTATGCCATTACATAACAGGATATCCAGTTTTTTTTACACTCATCATTTTGACATTAATTATTTAGCTAACAAACTTGTTCCCAATGGTAGAATAACTTGATGGTTGTTGTTGCTGTAGTAATTCAACATTACTATAAAGGATCGATCATGAAAAGAAAACCTTATTGCAGACCTTTTATCAAGAATTCCAAGTATAGTTGAATCTTCCCCAGTTGAGGACCAATTCCCGAATGAACACTTATTTGTTGTAACCGTTAAAACACCCTAGTATGTTGAAGTAGCAAACTATCTAGTAACCGTGAAATTACCATCACAACTGTCATCTCGAGAAAAGAATATTATTATCCAACACGACACATGATTTTCATGGATGGACGGTTACCTTTTTCATATGGGGTTGATCTTCAAATTCGAAGACGTGCCAGAGAAGATGAAATTTATGATATCCTTAGGGCTTGTCATGATGATCCCTATGGAGGTCATTTTTTATCAAAGAATCAGACATAAGGTATTACAAATGGGCTATTTTTTAGCCCACAATATTTAAATATGCAAAGAAATATGTCCAAAGTTGCGATAGTTGCCAAAGGATGGTTCATCCCATTCAATATGACGAAATGCCCCTCCAACCACAACTTGTATTAGAACCATTCGAAAGATGGGAAATGGACTTTGTAGGCCCATTCAATCCACCTTTAAATAAAAAAGAATACATTTTAGTGTGTATAGATTATATTACTAAATGGGTGGAAGAAGTAGCACTCCCAAGGGCCACAAAAGAAGGAGTCATTAATTTTATTTTTGAACTATTTGTTTGATAAGGGATACCTTGAGAGCTTGTAACATATAAGGGATCATAGTTCACTACTCATAAAATTTCATCCACACTGAAAAATTATCATATCAAACATATAATTTATTCTCCTTACCATCTACAAGGGAATGGGTAGGTGGAAAGCACTAATAAAGTCTTAGAGGTGATTTTAATCAAAAAAGTATATATAAATCATCAAGACTAGGTTGCCAAGCTTCCAGAAGCCTTATCGACCTATTGGAAAACTTGGCACAATACCACTAACTACTCAACTTATCAAATCATTTTTGGTAAGGAGCCCATTTTTCTGATTGAATTTGAAGTGAAGACTCATAATTGCCAAGGAAGTCAGATTAGATCTACTAGAAAAACATAAACAACACTTACAACAAATCAATGAATTGGATGAGATGAATCTTCTTTCTCTATAATATACTGCCATAATTTAGCAACAATGATCTAGATGACATGATAGGTTGATTAAAAATAAAAACTTTCATATAGGAGATTAGGCGCTGCTACATGACTCTAGATTCCAAGACTTTCTAGGTAAACTTAAAACAAGGTGGCTTCACCCTTATGAAATTACTAATGTTTATGACAATGGGACGATACGCCTTATCACAATTGAAAATACTCGCATTTTTTTCCTTTCCAATGGGCATCGCCTCCATGTGTATCATCCTCCACTTACTCAAGAATCATTTCTTCATGAAATTGATAAAGATATCAATTTGCAGGTTGTAGTTGGCCGGGGAAATTTCCTTATAGTCACAACCAAGTAAATTTTTCTAAGAAATCTTCCTTATCTTATACATAATGTAAATAATTTATTATTTTTGTTTATGGTATATTTAATAATAATAATAATAATAACAAATAAATAATAATCTCTAATATTTTTACTACGATGTTGTTTCTTTTATCACAATTGTTGTTTCCTTAGTTTGAGTCGTTGTTTCCTCAACTAAAGTTGTCGGTTCCTTAGTCACAATCATTATTTCCTTTATCATAGTTGTTGTTTCCTTATTCTCAGTCATTGTTTCCACAGTTACAGTTGTTGTTTCCTTAGCCACAGTCATTGCTTTCTTTATCACAGTTGATGTTTCCTTAGTCCTAGTCGTTGTTTTCTCGGTTATAGTTGTTGTTTCCTTAGTTACATTTGTTGTTTCATAACTTACTATTATTATTTCCTTAGTCACTATTGTAATTTCCTCAATTACAGTTGTTTTTTCCTCAGTCATAGTCATGTTTCCTTTATTACACTTGTTGTTTCCTTTAACTATGACCGCTATTTTTTTAAATGTGATTATCATTCCCTAGCTTAGTAAAAACTTTATTTCCTTAGGGAAAGTAATATTTTCTTACTCTTCCCTTCATATGATGGTGGAAAACTAACTTGTTTTATGGTTATCATAGGAGAATATCTTATGAGAAATCATTATCAGAATTCTAAAATTTCCATGATTCTTGATCCTTTTTAGTATTGTAAAGAAAATTTACAAAAATGATCATAATGCATTCCTCTCATCACCACTTAAGGAGCATAATTTTACTCCAATCTTTAAATATTAAACAATGATAACTTTTGAGGAAAAAATAGCAAGCTAGAAAATTAATTACTATAATACTTTTTACACCATCCCTAATTCTTAAGGAGTTGACATGCCACCCCATTTACTAAGTAATCCACTAAGATTAATAAAAATTACAATCCAATAGAGTGTTGAGAAAATTACATGTGTTATAATTCCAACATTAAATTATCAATTTGGGACTCATAAGCTTCGAGGCACAAGCACACGTAACGCAGGATCAGAGCATCTAACCTAGACTAGAATATGAAAACAATTTACTGTCTAAGTGAAAAATTGCTATTTATAGTTTAAAACTAATCAATTGAAGAAAACATGCTCAAACAATAAAAATAAGAAATTCTAATCACTGTGCAAACAAAACTAACTCTAATTAATCATAAACCAAGCAATACAAATTGCTATTCATATGTTTTTAATCTGAATGGGAATCTTTATCTAAATAATAAGATATATTAAATTTAAGTACAAGAATCTTAAATCAATGAAGATTAATTTAAAATGATACCAAACTTATACTAAATCTTAATTCCAATAAAATTCACTCTCATTCAAGCGGTCTTAAACTAAGGCAATGGACAAAAAAGATTTCAACTAATCTCATTCTCGAGATGCATAAAACAAATCAAATAAGCTTTCAAACTAACCTCTATCATCACTCTGCAATTTCTTCAAAGGAAACTAAGTAAACCAAGATTCTAATTAACATGCTTTCGGATCTAAAAGACTAGAAAACAAGAAACTATTTTATACTTAGATTACTTTAATCAAACTCAAGAAATCATTCAAACATAAGCACAATGATTAATGGTTCTACCAATAACTAATTACAATTATAATGAATTTCAAAACTAAAATACAACTCGAAACAATGACTTAATGGTGTTGTTACATTTCTTTCAAATACTTGATTGCCAAAACACAATGTTACAAGAAATTATAGTGAATTGATAAGGTACATAATCGATTTCAATTCATATCTAAAAGAAATAGGGTTATTGATATCTTGTTTATGCAATTAAGAAGCACCTTTGAGTATTCCAATCGGAAACCTGTAACAAAGGGATTATTTATGCAATACAATCATTGGTCAAGACAATTCTTTAGTTTGCAACAAGTTGAAGATGAAGTATTTATTTAATTTCAATAAAACAAATTATAGTCTTGAGTACAAAATCATAATTATGAGATCTAATTAACAAATGCTTTCAAAACAAAATTCCTATGCCTAGATCTATCCTATGATGTTTTAAAAAAAATTCTTCCATGCGATGGTGGTCCCTTTCCACTCTCAGAGAAAGTTTAAATTACTGCAATACTCTTTTAAAAATCAAATAAAACCCATTAATACTTACAAAATATTGAGTGCAGAATCAGAGTTATGTGTTATAGTTCAGTAATCATGCATTTAAAAAAACTTCAACAAATCTTCCATTGTATTCATAACGTAAACAAGATTACATACAATCCTTCTGATTGCTACTTTTACTCCCATCTACCCCTAAAATTCATGTAGAGAGAATTGATTTTTATAAGGTGTGGCTAATGGGAACAAAGTACAACCCAAAACTAAAAAAAAAAAATAGAACAACAAAGATATCATATGCATTCTTCTGGAGAGCTTTTAAATTGATGATGGTTGGGTTCATCCTAATCATGGCATAGTTGGAGGAACTAATTCCATTTTTAGCACAAAGAAAACTCATCAAAGTAGTTGTCCTCCACCTAGACCCACAACCATTTAGAACTGAAATTGAATCATTTAGACCCATTTAGACCCGAACTCGAGTGGTTCAACGATTTTGTACTTATGCAGGCATTGATTCTGTACTTAAAATTGTTTTGAGCATAACTTCTTGTTGGTGATGAATTACGACAAACAGTTTCTAGGTTACATGAATGAGGGTATTTTGAACAAGATCCAAGCCTTGGAATCTCAAGATTCTTCTTCATTTGATAACAAATTGATATTTTAACTTGTAGCAACTTATTTTAATTGACTCATGAAGAATTCCGGCAATGGAACCCTGCGACAAATGAACTTAGCAAAACTGTCATTAGTAAATCATGACAAAATCATCTCTAATCATAGAAAATCTAAGAAAACTAATGATAATGATCCACGGGGCATAGGATATGTATTGGAGGCAAGTTGTGGAATTATGGTATGAAATGAGTGTAAAAGTATAGGAATTTAGGTTATGAATGGCAATATCGTAGAATAGAAAAATGGGCATATTCGAGGCCCAACATCCCCCAATGCCCAAAGGTTTGCATGTACTCATGCAAACAAATCCCTTACTCATTGAAATATTCTTAAAATTATTTCGTAGATGTTGGTTCTTTGTGGAACAACATTGCTTCAATATTTGGAGGTTTTGATTCTTGTGGGGAAACACTCTTCATATTGACATATCATCTTAATTTATAGATAAATACATATTGAGGACAAAAAGGGGATGGATGAGGAAGAGATGATGGATGAAATGAGGTGGTGATGGAGATGGTAAGTATGTGAATAGATGCTTGCATACTCTGTCATCACAAGGCCAATGCTTATAAATGGTTTCCTTTATCATTTCATGGAAGTAATGTCTCCATCCTGTGAATAGAATGCTTGGAGAAGACAATATAGTGTCTGCATTTATTAATGCACCATAAGCATTTTTCTTTTAAAATGGTCTTGTAATTAGATTGGGAACCTTGTCTGCTAGTTACCTAGTTTTCAAGTAAAATCCTTGCCCAGTTGCGCTAGACAGGCTGGTTTTCACAAAAGGACTTATTTTTATCTTTACTATTTTCATTTATTTATTTACACTACTAAATTTCATATTATACTGGAGAAAATATTTCCCCCTTCAAGTGAAAGATAACTTCTAATGAACCAATGTGCAGATCAGGTAGAAGGATATATTCATGCTCATATTTAACATATAAATTCTAGAATGTACATGAGCATGAAAAATCAACAGTTTTGAAAGATGTGATATAAAAAGTGTTTGAATATGTGAGTGGTACTTTGACTGGATTGTGATATTGAACCAATGCTCGATGTAATCCTGGTGGTATTGGCCCATTTCTTCATTTGGACCACTCTAAAAGTCTGCCTCGTTCATGCCAAGAAAACTTGGATAATTGGTCTATGGAATGCATAAAAGGCTTTCTACTGGGCATGGTAAAAGTTATTAAATCTTAGGTTTAGTTGGATGCTCCCCAATGGATTTGGTACATGAGTTCTCGATCTCCTCTATAGATAGACATGAGGAATCAAGAGCAACTTCAAAATATTTTTCTCACTATGGAGAGATAGATAATTTCTTGAATAATATCAGGATGAACTCTTCCTGAGAAGCAGATATCCCAGATACTGCTAGGATTTGAGAAATTGCTTCGAGGGACATTCTTGAAGTTCTCAATCATTCTTGAATTTCTCCTGCTGGTTGGGGATCCCTGTCTCATAACATGGATTAGTACAAAGGGGTTCTTACAGCATCCCAAAAATGTTTTATCTTGAAAGAGCTTGAAATTTTAATATAAATGAATTAAAAACTTCTAATTACAATAAAACTTACCAAAATTGAAATCCTCACTTACTCAGAAAATTGGACTTTGGAGTGATCCCAAACCAAAGTGGATGCATGGCTCTTCACTCTTGTCTTACCATCATCTCCACCCTCTAGTTTCCCTGTAACAAAGATCACACCAAAAACTTGTAAGAGAAACTATGCTCTAATCCCTTTAACACCTCCCTGGCAACGACACCAAAAATGTTGGGGAAATTATATGTGTTATAATTCCAACATTAAATTATCAATCCAAGACTTGTAAGCTCTGTTGCATAAGAGCAAGTAATGTAGGATTGAAGCATCTAACCTAAACTAGAATATGAAATCAATTTACTATCTAAGAACAAAATTGTTATTTATAGTTTGAAACTAATCAATTGAGGAAAACATGCTCAAAAAATACGAATAAGAAATTCTAATGATTCTGAAAATGAAACCAACTCTAACTAATCATAAACCAAAGAATACAAATTTCTATTCAAATGATTTTAATCTAAATGGATATCTCAATGTAAATAACAAGATCTGTATAATCTAAGTACAAGAATCTTAAATCAATCAAGATTAATTTAAAATGATACCAAACTTATACTAAACCTTAATTCCAATAAAATTCATTCCCATTCAAATGATCTTAAAATAAGGCAATGGACAAACAAGTATTCAACTAATCTAATTCCTGAAATGCATAAAACAAATCAAATAAGCATTCAAACTAACCTCTATCTCTTGGAAATAATACTGAGAGGGGGGTGAATCAGTATTATCATATCTATAATTTTATTTCCTAAACAGATTCATATACGCTACTTCAGCGAAGTGAACTAGCATGTACACGCAATTATACTTAAAGAAACCAGCATATATGCAGAGAAATTTTGATTTAGACAATTTATCATGTATTGAGCTTAAACCAGTATATCAGAGATTATTAGACAATGCAGTAAAAGCAGAATAAATCATCACACATAAGCAACACACATGAATGCTAAGATATAAGGTAGAAACCCAATGTGGGTAAAACCACCTGTTGTTGTCATCTCTGTCTTCTTTTAATAATAAGAAAATCTATTTACAATATTTTACTGGTGCAAACTCATACCAATACGCAGGCACCCACTTGCAAAAGGCTAAAAGCTTCTCTCGTTCTCCAACTACTACTAGAAGGGAGCTACAACCCCCTAGATCTTGTACTAGCCAATATGTTTACTAGTACATAGGTGCCAGCCTACAAAAAACTCCACTCTTCGACTACGGACTACGTTTCATGAATTTTCAGACTGGATACTACTGGAACACAACACCACAATCTGAAGGCCATGGTTCATCCAATTTTCATACTGGACCCGTCAACTACATTGAAACTTAAAAAATTATAACAGCAATACAACCATAAAATACATCTACATCAGCCAAGCACAGAAACTCAATCATCACTTTCTAAATCAACCACAACTGAATCAATCAATCACTGAAAACCCATCATCACTGAAGCAAATCACAATCAATCAATTTGATCATTCAGAACACTGTTACCAGAATATAGTCACCAAAACACAAAGCAGAACCCAGAACTTTGCAACAGCATATAGAAACAACTAATACTTTAAACACCATGCTTCATAAGGTATACACTACTTTCATGTGTCGAACCAGCGTGTATATGCACTTTTACCTAAAGGGAACCAATGTATATATATGCAAATTCCAATTTATGATGTATACGCTACTTTGATAGGCTAAACCAGAGTGTATACACTATTTTACTAAAGTGAACTTGCGTACTGATCTGTAAATGCTAACTTAAAACATCACAATTATTCCAAACTTTAGTCAAACCCGGATCATCATATTTACTGAATAAAACACACGTCAGTATTCAGATCTAGATTGTTCAAGATCAAACCACATAATGATAATACTTTTAAGCCTTTATGATCCCGATCCATCAACCTCCATCAGCCATATAGGTGCCTCCTTAGATCAGATCAAGCAAACCATCAAAAGCTCATTAAGCTACATATATGATCCAACACCTCATAAGATATTCAAATACATGCACATCTAGCCTAATGATCTTCTCCTCCTTATATAGTTTTAGGCCTTTCTCAATACCATGGACCAAAACTACTTAGGGCTAATACCTTGGACCAATTACCTTGGACCAAAAACTTTGTTTTTCCAATATATACACGCTTTTCCTTTTGTGAAAGTGGATGTGTACATATACACTCCTTTTGTTTAGTAAACATGCATGTATATGCAGCTTGGACAAGGTGAACCTGTGTATACCTCTCTTTCTTCATTCTTTGTAGTTTGATCTGTAAATCTTTGACCTGTTGCACTGTGAGCTTTCATCTGAGTGACTTGACATCAAGGACAACACTTGTGTCATAATTCCAATAATCTCCCCCTTTGGACTTGATGGAAACAACAACACTAAGACACTCTCCCCCTTTGACATCAAGGGAAAAGGGCAGACCAATATATTCTCTCCTTTAGACATACATTATGTTGATCACGCTCCCCCTGAGTACATGTTGAATTCTCTAATTGAGCTCTCCTTTTGCATGTGTTGAGATGCACTGAAACCGTCCATGTTCCCCCTAAGCACAAGAAGAGTCTATAAAAATATTTTCCAAAAGAATAACATGGTTCTATAGCTCAACTATGTGAGTATGACCTTCTTATCACCAATGCCTCATACATACAACCATTTTCCCAACCAAGTGGGGATATACAAAACTTGACTCATCCACCCATCCAAGTGGGGATATACCAATTGTCTATACACGATAGAAACAATAAATATTACATCATCCATATTATGCAAAGTGGGCATACAAATTACATCATTTGTCCGATAGGACTCATTCAAAATGTAAGAGAAGACATATCACATCCTAGACTTTTAAATGGCTTAAGCAACAAAAGGTATAAATATCGGAAGCCATAGTTGGACTCAACAACCATAATGCCAACAATGCAGAATGCGAGTGAAGGTTAATAGTCCCCTTGAACCTGTGCTACCTGTGCATTGTTAACAAGTCAATGATCAAGGCATCTTTGTCAGTTAGATAAAAATTAATGAACAGAGCATATCAATAGATTGTGATCATCAACATCATACAAAGCACCCATATTAAAGCCTACCCCACTATTTTTCTTGACGTAAAAAACATATATGTTCCTTGTCCCACTGAAACCCACGTGTATACGCGACTCAACTTCATGAAACACGCGTATAATAACTGTTGGGCTAATTTATTGACTAAATTAACACAAGTATTTAATTATCAATCAGGGTTTTTAAAACTTGGAGGCAAGTCCACTATATATGGATACCAGATATAATCAAACTTGAAAACAAATTTTCAAAAACTAAAGAAGTGCATACTACAAATATAGCTTACACTAACAATTTCCAATTCATCTTGCAATGAAGGAAAGCTGAAATGGCTCTTAACTTAAGAGGTCCAATTCTTCCTCAATTATTACTTGATGAATAGAAATTAGAAACCATGAACTCTCAATAGCTTAAGATGGAGAAATCATCAATGAAGGGAAGATTTTAACTTGAGAGACCTTTGGTATTTCCCATAATAATTCATTCACCATAATGCTATCAGTTGAAGACTGAAAATACATAAGAAAAACTGTTTGCATGTAATGAGGGAAAAACCTAGTTTCAATCCACCAATTTATCAGAAGGAGTGTTCAACTTGAACACCTTGTTGTTCCAACTTACTAAAGTGATGAACAAAATAAGATTCAATAAAATAAATCACACATCAACCATAAACCAATCTGAAGCAAAGCACATAAACAAATTCTAAGATAACCAAATTATGGAAAATTAAACTAGTCTAACAAAAAGTGTACTTAGCTTGGAGTGGGGGACCTCCACCCTTGCTTTGCATACTTGAAGGCTGATATCAGAAGCTGAAACTTCAGTCACACATCGACATTAGTGAACAAAAAAATAATAGTAGAACAGGTTCTTCAAGTTAGTTTCAAATTCCAAAGTGTCTCAGCGTAAAATTATACAAAAGTTACACACATAAGCCATCAAAGTCTTGGCTTTAAATAGAGGTTTTGTGAAACAAACTAATCTATAATATTTCTAAAAATCATATCTACTCATATCCACCTATCTAAGTTGAACTCATCCAATCCATCCATAGAAATATGGTCAATCCCATAAAATCTCAAAAATTGCCCTACTTCCTAGGGATTGTCTGAGTGACTAGTCATGTTTGACCAGCCTTGACCGGGCCTAATAAAGCTTGTTTTGACTAACCCAAGTGGAATTAGTCCCGTCATAGTTCCCAAGCTTTCCATTCATGCATCCAGATTGAGCCCAAGTGTCCCACAAATATGTCACCCACATAACTATTACCGGAATTTCTGATTCCGTCCAAAATTGCACTTGAAACTCAATTTTCATAAAAACTTCTAGAAATTTCAAAATTAAAATTAAACACCTGAATATGCATAAAATACATCAAAATTAGATGGATGTGATGGAAAATGGATAGAAAATTTAAGGATTAAGTACGTTTCCTTAAGCAAAAGTAGACCAAAGCTGAGGGCCAACATCTCCCCCTTGCTGATCTTCAAGCATGTCTTCATGCTTTTTTCTTCCTTTTGACCTTTTTCTTCTATATGCTAACTAGCCTGCTGATGTACCTATGGCTTTGACCCTTGAAGATGAATTTTTCTCTTGAGCTACCTGTAAAAGTATATCTACGCCTTCAACTTTTAAGATCAAAACCATACTTGTTTGAAAAATCGAATTTTAATCCTCTCTGCTTTTAATTAACACCAGACTTGCAAATCAAATCTTATTCCACCTCTAGAGATCCTTAAGTTCTGAAATAAACAATGCTGTCTTTTAAAAAAAAAAAAATCTCTTTATCCTTTAAAATTGATTTTTTTTTTTTTTAAATGAATCTCTGTTCTCAAAAGCAATTTTAGAAATATAAAATTCTCTATCCTTAAAATCGATTTTGAAGGTTTTTTAACAAACTCTTCTTTGAGAAAAACATTCTCAAATCAATATTCTTTAATTTTGGACTCTAACCCACTAAAACAATGAATCAAAAGACTTCCAAAAATCATTATGATTCATCAAAGAGAGAAGTTGTTGCTTAATGACTATAGTCCCTTCTTTTCACAGAATGTCGTATATTGATCTACATCCAACAATGATTTCATGTTTGCAACATTATTCATGCATTTTTTTCTATCCATCCACGATCATATGGTCTTCCATTAAGCTCAGAGTTGACTTCAACATTTTTTCCCAAGTAGTTTACAAAATAGGGGTTGAAAGAACCATAAAAATATCCCAAATAAAAATGAATTTGAGAAAATGGCGCATGTGGAGCATAATTAGGCTTATTTTGAACAAAACCCATGTTTTCGTCTTTCAAATTTCATTTTATTTTGCTCAGAAAAAACAGAGAAAAATAGTGCACTTTTAACAATTTCGATTTTTTGGAAGATATGGTGCCTGATTCCTTACCTGTTACCTCCAATTTCAATTGGTTCAATTCCTTTTTTGTTACTGCACAAGTGTTTACTTACCAAGAATATTCAGTGTATACCCATAAATTTTGAACTAGACTGTTTGATTTGCACCATTGGTTAATACCTTTTCAAAAATCGAATTCTAGAAAATCGGTCTTTTGGTCTACTATCAAATTCTAGCTAATATATATTAAAAAAAAAGAAATCATATCATAATTCCTCCTTCTGATTTTTGTTTTTCTTAACATATTCTTATAACATCAAAATAGAGTTGCTTCTTCATTCACTGATTGTTGAATTGAGGCCACTGTGTGTAAATCGACATGCAACACTTCATTGTTGGTAATCAACGAATTGTTTCACACATTATAAACCCTGTACTGTATTTTCATTGATCATTTCCATTATGAAATCAAACTGAAACTTGGTCTTTTATCACATTGTCGGATTAAAAAAAACATTTCCAAGTGTAGTTTTAAGCTTGGCTAACTATGCATTTTCAAAACTATACTTAAACTTCTTGTTTCATTACTTCAACATGCAATCAAACTTTAATGAGACACTTTGTTCATGGAAAATTTGATCTGTCAGCCAAGATTTGTTTTGATTTTTTTTTCTATCCTACATTAACAAATCACATGTTAACCGAAATCTATATCACCGTGCATTATTTGTGCAACCAATCCACTCTGCAATTAATCTGAAGATATGTCATCGTGTAAGCAATCAACCTCATTATGCAAACACTTTGTTTCATTTAATAAACTAGGCAATTTCATGGAGAAACTAAATCGATTTACCTGACTACATTGAAATGTCATGATTCCAATTATACTGTGTTGCATACCGTTTCCCACTAGAGCACAAATAGATTTTTAGATAAATAATAGACACTCCATAAACACTCTTATTTGCTGACTGGTGGCACAAATACATTTTTTAATAAATAACATACATTCCATATTGTTATAGCTCCAAATCTCACCATTATGGTTTGTGATGCTACACCCATGGCCTAGGGCAACCCCTCCTTCCAGACCTGGTCCAAAATCTAAAAAACAATGTTTTATTCCCTGTACGTGACATTGCCCTGAGTTAAACGCGTGTATACGCGGGTTCATACATACCCAACCTGCATATATGTATTAAAACACTTACAAAAATATAAAACTCCTTATTTTCGGGCGGAGATCGCGGGTTTTACCTGCTGATCACCTGTTAGTGCCCGTGGCCTCAACTGTCCCCAACCAATTCCTAACTAAAAAACTACTTTGGAATTGGTATAAAAAGACATCAAAGGGAAGGCCTAAAGGAGGAGAGATCATAGAGCAAGGTTATTATACTGAGTTTTTTCCCCTGATCAAGTCTGAAGACCCTTGTGCCTTCTGCACTTCCCCCATCTTGTACAGGAAACCCTTGTTTCCTTGTGATTGGATGTTCATTCTTTAGCCATGAAATCTTGGAGTGAGTATTGGAAGGTGACCTATTAGAGGCTTGAGGCGGGGCGGATCCAAAAGGAGGCTGAGCTTTGAGCCTGCAGAAGGGGTTCAGGTGATATTGCTCTTTTTTCATACTATTCTATTTGTCTAATAAAGAAACACGTCTTGTTCCCGAAACGCTTCTTTCTTTATGTTAATGATGTTCATATTTGAATTTCATTCATGAATAGATGTTTAGAAGTTTGTAACTAACTCTTTTCTTATATAACATAAAGATCATTTTTATGTAAATCTTTGTCCATATACTGTTGCAATCCTTGGAACTGTTGTTTTTGCAGGGCAAAGGAGCGGAAGGGACGTGAAGAAGGGTTTGCACCCTTGAGTAACTACCCAAACGTAGGACCTCAGGTATGTCCTTCTCATCCTAGAAGTAGCTTCTTATAGCTTAAACGGCTGTGTGTGTATGTTTTCTTGACTTAGACAACTTTCAGTCTGCTAGGGTTCCACCCAAGAGCCTTAGGGGATAATATCCTGCAACAGAACTGGCGACTCTGCTGGGGAACAACATCCTTGTTGTTACTTGTTGGGCGTTTTTCAAGCCAATCAGGGCTCAGTAGCTTGCTGGCTTATTGTTATTGTTTGGTCTGTTTCTGACTTTTGAGTTTTACCAATTTCTTGAGTTTCTTTTTTATTTTTCTTGAAAGACCACATACACGCTGCTTTTCTTGGTTACAGAGGCATATAAACGCTTGTTGTCTGAAGTAAACCCGCGTATACGCAGGTTTCCTCAGGCACAGTCGCGTATACACGCATTCTGCACTGAACGCAGTCGCGTATACTTGGCAATTTTCAAGATTTATAAACCTTTTTGTCTCTGGAGTGTTTCTGGTGCTTTCAGTCAGTTTAAACAGTCACCTTTGTCAGTATCAGTTATCTGTTTTCCAGCAAGTGTCCTTACTCCAACTTCTCTCTAAATTAAATGAAGTCTTGGTCTTGTTTCGTGTTTGCGAGTGTCATCATCTTTTTGCTTTAAACACACAAGATTTCCTTACTGGAATCTTGGCTGCCCTGAGTGATCAGAGCAGAGAAGATTGTCATTAATCTTTGTGTTTAACTTTGTTCTTGGTGACTTTTTGGTTTTCTTAACGAAATAGTTTTTTATGACCTATTGCTTCTTTGTTTCATCAAAGTACTCATTTTGATACTTTGTTGGAACCGTTCTTTTGATCATTTTTGGTCTTTTCTACCAAAGCTTTCCTTGTTGCCTTCCATTGTCGAAAGCCCTTTTGAGCACATTTGTGTTTTGTTGAGTTTTCATTCCTTGTTGGGTATAAACTTGCAAAAAGTGTTTCTTGCTTGTTTCGATTGTGAAGTGACGGTTTTTGTTGAAAGCATTTTCAAAAGGACCCCTTATTTTGTTTTGTTTTTGTTTCTACTTTCAACTGAACTTTTTGAAAAGTTTTAGTTTTCTCTTTCTTGAACTTGCTTTTCATTTTGCTTCCTTTTGTTGAATGAAAGTGTTTTTGTTATCTTGAGTTTTGCTTTTAATATTTAGACGAATTGTACTATCTTTGATTCCATCTAAATATAGTAAGTGGCGAAAAAGGAATTTGATCAACAAAAACAACTTTTATTTCTTGTTAGAGTAGTTTTCAATCTTGCATCAAGCATTTAGTATTGCATTTAGGACAAATTTGCATCTCTTTTGGCATAAAATAGATTTGTTAACTTTTGAGCGTGAAGTATGCATGAATAGAAAAGAAAACAAAAAATTGTTTCAGTAGAATTTTCCTCTTGAACCCTGTAGAAGATTACTTTTCATCGAAAAACAATGACAAAGTGCATAAGCATATAGTTAAGTTTTATTAATATTTTTTGCGTCAAAAAACACATCATCAGTTTCACTTCCACCATCCTTTGACCTAAAGGAACAACCCTTAAAATCAAGCGCTAATTAAAATCAACTAGAACTGTTTTATTTTAAGATACACAAACAAGTTTTAGGATTTTAGGGCCTTGGAATAGGCGAGTGGAGAGTTAACTCTCCAAGGCCACATTAAAACATCAAAACATAGGAGTCTGATTAAAGAGAGAAAATCCATTAGCGTTAGGAAGACCAGGAAAGCTCCGGATCTAGGAGTTAAGCGCGAGGGTCTGTGAAGACAGGGAAGAGAGATACCCCCTCTCCTACTTGTCCGAACTTACCTCAAGACCATTCCGCCTGGCTTCTGTGACGAGTTGGTGTCCTTAGTTGCCACTCCTAAGAAACTACATAGGTGGCTATGGATGGGAATCCCGTGGCACCTGAGGTCGACGTTGTATCACTCTCAACAGCACTACTGGAGGGCACCCTTGCGAAGCTTGGGGGCTTGCACCAGCGCAGACTATTATTAGGAGGTCAGCGTAACTTCCTCTGATACCTTCGCTGATAGGCCTGGGTCCTCATCACCCCAGACTATCTTTGGAAGGCCCTATATTTTCCACTTTCTCGTATTTTGGTGTCCGGTCTTAATCACCCGGAGCGGAAATACATGAAAGTTGTTTTGATTGGCTATATCTTTAGGGACTTTTAGTGGGTGCTTTGTGCTCTTAGTCGGCCTAGCTTTAAATTTTTTGAGTCTTTAGTTAGATTTCTAAACAAAGAATTCAAAGTGGCTGACCGATCCCCCAGACGGTCTCGTAGACTTCGTGGTCTCTCGCCACCAAGTACAGAGCCTTCTCCGAGAAGGCGCAGAGGCAATAATACCAGTGGGTTTCGTCCCACTGCAATTGACGCTTCGGGGATTGATCCTCCCCTCGAGGGCAATAGTATTGAAGCAATGCCTGGTACTTCCGTAGAACAAGAAAGGAACCCACCCGTTCCTTCTCAAGTTCCCTTACGAGCGGAAGATAGTATTGAGGTAGAAGAAATTTCAAAGTCGTTAGCGGCTCCGAATTCTCCCCTACCGTCAAGTTATCCACACGTATTGCAATACGTCGGAACTCCGTCGCAAATACCGGCAAGTCCAGGTTACGCTACGCACTTACCTTCGATGACCACTACGGGAAGCATGGCTTCTACTAGTGCTACGACTGCACAGACCCCTGTATCTGTGCAAGGAGGTGGAACTATTTCCATCCCCTCCGTCTCGTTATTCGGATCTTTTACTAGCACATATGTTGTTGGGTCTACTTCCATTACATCCACAAGTGGAAGCGCCCAAACAAATGCGTTCGGTTCTGGGTATTTCCCATTTGGCGCCCAATCATTGGGCATTCCCTCAGCTCCGTTCGGGGCCGCCACGTCCACAATGAGTGCGTCGGCTTCATTCCAAGGTTTTCCATTTGGAAGTGGTCATATACCACATTCCAACCCTATGGTAGGATCTATGCCTTTTTCTTCAGTAGGACAAAGCAGTAATCCTTTCCAAGGTTGGAATAACCCTGGACTCAGCAGTGCCGGAACTGGGAATCCATTCTACAGCCAATATGGGAATAGACCGTATACCACAGTTAGTTCATTCCAAAGCATTCCTCCCCTAGCTTCGGCTTGGAATCCATATCAGGGTTTGTCAACTCCTTACAATCCTTTTGGAGGAAACTTTGCAGGGTTTAGTGGATATACGGCCGGAGTTGGTCAAACTCTGAGATTTACTGGGTCACAAGGTCTCCCTTTTGGCTCAGCGAGTTCTACAGGATACTTCGAGCAGCCTAGTGCCTCCCAAAATCCAGGCCAATCTTTTCAGAGCTTCGGGACCACCACCCAGTCAGGGTGGAACCCCCAAGCTCCACCTAGACTTCCATTTCTGGCAACGTTAAACTTGCCAGACCTCACAAAGTTAACTAATGACACAATCAACTACAATCCGACCTGGCCTCCGGTCCCGACCAAACTCCCTTCGGATATTCCAAAATTCGAAGGGAAAAGAGGAGAGGACCCGGGCGACC
>APFE030477955.1:29400-41426 GCA_000404065.3 Pinus taeda
GGATGTTCATTCTTTACCCTTGACATCTTGGAGTGAGTAATGGAAGGTGACTTACTAGTGGCTTGAGGCGGGACGGATCCAAAAGGAGGCTGAGCTTTGAGCCTGCAGAAGCGGTTCAGGTGATATTGCTCTTTTTCCATATTATTCTATTTGTCTAATAAAGAAACACGTCTTGTTCCCGAAACGCTTCTTTCTTTGTGTTAATGTTATTTATATGTGAATTTCATACTTGAATAGATGTTTATAAGTTTGTAACTAACTCATCTCTCATATAACATAAAGATCATTTTTATGTAAAATTTTGTCCATATACTGTTGCAGTTCGTGGAATTGTGGTTTTTGCAGGACAAAGGAGCGGAAGGGACGTGAAGAAGGGTTTGCACCCTTGAGTAACTACCCAAACGTAGGACCTCAGGTATGTCCTTCTCACCCTAGAAGTAGTTTTTTATAGCATAAACGGTTGTGTGTGTGTATGTTTCTTGACTTAGACAACTTTCAGTCTACTAGGGTTCAACCCAAGAGCCTTAGGGGATAATATCCCGACACAAAGCTTGATGTGAAAAAAACTTACAAACACCATGTTTCAACTTGAGTCTCCATGGATCTCCATGTTTCAAACTCTAGCAACACGTTTCAACATAGATCCATGACCTTGTTTTTCTTACAGCAACTGTCTTTTAGTTCCAGCGTTCCTCAGCTATTTCCTGGACAGATCCTTCAATAGCTCCAGGGGTAACTACCAATGTTTTAACGACCAGAGTAAAGTGATGGCACTAAGCGGCTTGCACAGTGGATATTCAACCCTAGCTCTGATACCAGTTGTTAGACCAGAGCATACATAACATACAACAGATTTATACTCAGAGACTTAGCGGATTTATACTCAGAGACTTAGACGGGAATATCAAAGAATAATTTCAGAGGCAGACAAATGGAGAAACAACAATATTACTCAGTCAAAAACAGCGAAATAGATAAAATAATCATTGGAGAACAGAAATCACTTTGCATTACGTAACAAGCCTAGACCTTGGCTTGTGATACCTAGCCAAAGAAATTACAAATTTATAGAGGCAGAAGAAGGATCTAGATTCCTGTATGTGATTCAAATGGAGATCTAGAAAAATCTAGAAACTAATGGTGGTGTGGAGATCTAGAAAGATCTAATCTATAAGGATCTAGAATCCTACATGAATTTGGCTTCATACTTAACACGCATGTGTGGTAGGAGAGTTCGTCGTATGAAGGTATTAACCTTAATAATTCAACGCACCATTTAGTTCCAGAACAAAGTGCATGAACTAGTGCATGTGGTATAATTATGGTACACTCCCTACTCTCTGTCGTCTTGGAGATGACTTGCCTGACTCCCGACGGATTGGATATCCCTGCCTCTCAATCTAACATTCAAGGTATGCTCATTAATGAGAAAATTATGGTTAATAAGATACAAGCAAGTCTTTGTAGTTGCAAAATATACATTTGGCCTACAAGGGACTTGTATGTTATCATCCTCACGTTTTGGGTGCCTCTACATGGACAAGACCTCAGGTTGGCAAAGAATTTTATTATGGAGCGCATGCTCTTGAACCTCTCTACAGTCTCTTTGTAGTGGCAATATCAAGCGATGTGGTCTCAAGGTATACCTCTTCAGCTTAGTAAGAAATGAAGGGGAAGTATAGCTTACTATTCTATTTGTTGCACCTTTAAATTAAGGTCTTTTTTGCATCACATTGTTGAAATTTTGTTTGATAGTTAGTAATATTGGACACTCCGCTGGTCCTCATGGTGTCTTTTTAGTCATGATAATATTGTTTTGTGGTCTAAAATTTCTGATATTGTTTGTCTTGGGTTTTTATTGTCAAGGATAATTCTACTAGCATTGCAGACTCGTGTGATGGGGTTTCTCTATCTAGTTGTGCAATGTTTTTTGATGGAGTGGTTTGTAGGGTCTAATTTACTATCAGTCTACAGCTCCTCAGGTCACCTCCTATCCCAAATTTCAGTGGTTATTTCATCCTTGGGTCAATTTTTTTGTTCTTTTCTTACATAATTTTTGGTCTGGACCCTCCTTGGCTCATAAAAAATTTGGATCCTGTGGGATTTTCCTTTCCTTGTCTCATCTTGGTGTGTGGAGTTTGGTACTCCGGGACATTCTCTATTTGGTTCCAACAGGCTTTCCATAAATGTCACAAACATCCATTACAACGCCTTGCTGCAATCTTCGTGTGTCATATACGAACTCTATTTCTACTGGTCCAGTTTAGTTTGTGGGCTCTTTGTAGAGAATCATTTCAATCTATTTTGCAAGTACATTCTCATTATGGCTCCAAAGCTTCACACATCAGGTCACAGAGGGGGCTCCTCGAGGACATCCTCTTTGTAGCATAGGAGGTTATTCAGTTGGGAATCGGTCACTACCTTTTTCAATGTGGCACATTTGGAAGTACAGAAAGAGATTCTTCAATTAGAGGCCAAAGAATTTCAAGATAGAGCTTATTTCTCACACTCTGACATTAGAGGCAGTAACCTCAAATGGACTCCAGACTTGGCAAAGTTTCTTAGGAGAAGGATCCATTTCCTACACTCTGTCACACATCACCACAAAATAGAGACCTTGCTTAGTATGGTCATCAGAGACAAGCAGGTAGACAACTACAATTTACAAAGCTTTTTCAGGTCCGAAAGACATCAGACCCATTCTTGGATATATCGAATATAATTTGGAGAACATAGTGGCTTCATTGTCTAGGATTAAGTTCTATATAGTCTCAAACACAGACACTGGATGAATTGAGAAACAAGAAGGACCCGGGGTCATGAATGCACTATCACAAACCTCCCCTCAAGGGAATTCAACTCCTTCATCTCGAGTCATCATTCTGGATTAAGGAGTCCAATCAGATTTTTGATAAGTTGGATTAGCTCAAGGAAAACTTGTTTTTGGTTTAGATCTTTTGTATCTATCACTCATATCTATGTGTCTAAGGCTTCTAGCCTACAACTATTTTCTAGTTGTTTGTTATGTACCAGTCAACGTGTTTTTGTATAATGACTGGTTATATGTTGAAGCCAGCTTTATGCTCTTAAAACTTCTTAGTTTTTCCATTTTTTTAGGCATGTAAATCCATAGAAGTTCCATGGCTCCTAAGGAGCAAGATATGAAGCTCGAAATTTTGTAAAACTATAAACTTTTGGTATTAATAAGAATCCATTATGAAATTTACCAACAAAAAAAAAACAACACTAGTCCAAGCGCAATCATGGTTCAGGCAAACTAACAAGCTTGGCGACAATGTATTCCCAGGTAAGGGATATCACCCAACCCGAAGAGCGAGCACGTCCATCACCACCACACTTACGACTCTCTACCTGAATTTGCTTGGTGGTGGTAGTGGTGGTGGTTAACATCCACAAAGATTAATATGGTCTATCAGATCTTAAGAAGGTAGGACACTAATTGGGGTTTTTTAATAGTTTATTTCTATGATAGAAAAGAAAGGTGAGAAGCATTATGAGATCATTGTAGTTTTCTTGATTTAACATATATTATAGTTTAGTTGTCAAACTAGTAGTGAGGACAACCATCACTAGTTGTTATCCATGATTGTATGTTGATTCATCACTATTCAAGGAAAACCACGCCACCTAAAATTACTCACTAGTGATTAGTAATGGGGCAATCTTTCACTCCTACCAAATAACTCCAAATCTTGAACTATTAACCTATTTTTTTATGTCCAGGAAAAACAAACCCTGGGTAAAACAAAAATAAATAAATTATACTAAATAACATTAAAAATATTTTTAAAAAATATTAATGTTTTAAAATCATTAAATATATGTGCCGTAAGATCTTTACATTTATGTATGAATGGCGAAGTCTCGAATAACTCAATATACATTGTATACTATATTAAACGGTGTTTATGATTTCATGAATAATATTTTATTTGGAAAAGGTGCGAACATAAATAATGAACGAATATTGGTAAAAGGTACTATGTACTCATGGGACCTAAGGAAACTACTTAGATTCTTTTCTTGTCAATAAAATGGTGTCACTCCTAAACTCAAAAGAATGGTTTTCTGTTTTCCATGAAATATAGTTTCACCCATAGATTTCCACAAAAATCTATCGGCCATCAAACTGTGTGGTGTGAAAACATATATAGTTAACTCCCAAGGATTTTCAATGAAAGTGAGATAATTTATATATAGTGAAATTCAATATTAAAACATGTTTAATAATTTTTGGTAGACAATATCTCCAAAATACATGTTTAATTAATCTATCTACCAGAAGCAGATGTATTGTTTGTTTCCATAAAGTTAACAATCTCAAATTTAACTATTTTTGTGTATCGTTTTTGTCCATAAGGTTGATAATTTTAAATTTATTTATTGTTATTATTTTAATGATGCTTTCTTCTATATTTTAAATTAGAAATTCAATGGGTTTAATGAATCTTTAATCAACGAATTTTTAAAAGTTTTTGGACATCATTAGGTGATGCTTTTTCATTTTTATTTAGATGGCCAGGTGGTTTTTGGTAGTATATTTTTTGTCACTTAAAGTTGAATACAAGTTAGGATATAGAGTATCTTTTTATATCTAAATTGAGCTATGGATTATGATCATATTTTTAGCTTTCTTTTTTTTATATTTAAGAGGTAAAGATTCTTTAGCATCTTGTTTGTAGTTTTCTTATTACAATTTCTAAAGATATTTAATAGTTGTATCATCATTGTCCCAATTTTATCTTCATTTATCGTCCCAAAAGCTTATTGATTGCATTATGTTTTTCCTGGTGTTTATTCAACTTGTTTTGGTTCATTTCCTTTTTCATCTTCAACTTTTTTTTAAACTTGCTTATACTTTTTTTAGTATATTCTTTTTAATGGTTGAGTTTGATACTTACCTTTGTTTATGTTGCTAGGTTTGACTTAAGGTGTTAAGGTTGTGTCCTTTCTTATTTGGTATTAGCCTTGTTACAATGTTCATATCCTTGTAATTTAGCACTACATGTTTTAAGGCTATAGTTTATGAAAGGTTCACATTTCCTTTGTTTCTCAATTTTTTCTAGCATTGTGCGGAATCACGAATGGAACGATCACCCACTCTATGATGATTGTGAAATCTTAAGTTAGTTTGTGTTTTGGGGTAGTTAGGTATGATGTTCTTTCGTAGTTAAAATAAGTTATTCCTAGCGTAATATATAAAATATAGTCACTTAAAGCAAATTAATATAACCAAAATTGAGAAACAATAGTAGTAAGAAATCATTATTGACATTCAAAACTAGATGCAATTGGTTTTGGAGTGGGAAACCTCCTACATGTGTAGATCTCCAAATACAATACTATTGACTTTACAACTAACTACATGCCTTCTACTATAATATATGGTTTCAAATTGACCAAAACCCTAACCACGTAATGGAGCTCCACTAATGAGGCATAAATCACTCACTAGTGTACCTTCTTTAATGAAGCCACTTCCATTTATTGATTACAAACTCCACTATCTGATGGGGCCTTATTTAATAAAGATATCACTATCAATCATACTGAGTAGGAGATTTAGGATTGGAAACTAATATGCTCCCCCCCCCCCTTTTAGAAATAAGCCCTTGTCCTCAATGCTGCATATGAGAAAATTGGTAGAGAAAATTTTATAATTCCCATGCAACATTTTCAAGCTATATATCCTTTTGTTGCATCAAAACTTCATAGATAGTGAATTGGTGAAGACAATGTTCTTGTTTTTCCAAAATAGCCTGAAGTTACAAATAAACGCAACCCTTCTTATCCAATTCCATAGAGTTGGTTTGAACCCTTCAATTGGACCCAAGCCTTTAGGAATGATACATAAAAAAGCTAGTGGAGTCTAGAATGGTGGGGTGAAGATTATTTGTAACTCGTTAGAACTACAGGGTCCAAAGAATGTATAATATAGGGTCCATAGAATGCAGGAGCTAAGTTTTAGTCACTCTTTTCCTTCATCCAGATTTGTGGTTGAAGATGCAAGAACATTTGATCCCATTAATTAAAATGGTGTTTAGAGTGTTGTTGACTAATCTATTTTCATGTGATTTTGATTCAACAAGAAATTATCTTTGAGGTTATGAATAATGTCATCACAAAGTCTCAGGGTGTTGTCCACCTCCTAAATTTTAAAGAAGCCTAACAAGTATGATATTATTGATAGGGATAGCTGTTTGTAGATTTCCTCAAAGGAGGTCATTTTAGTAAGACATGATAAGTAGTATTATACCACCATTATATGATGGGTATGTTGGCTACAATTTTGGTGATGATCTTTTGCTTAGCCTAAACTCCAAATTTGGTAACAATAAACATATTTTATACCTTTCTGTGTCTACTTTATATTTATTTTGGATAAAAAATACATCAAAGGTATCCAAGTCATCCTTTCTTAAATTATTAATTTTTTAAATTTTTTTATGCATTAAACAAAAAAAATTATCAAAAAAATTACTGGAAAGTCAAACTTTTTGCAAATACCCATTTGTTGGAATACATTGAAGGCAATTGGGAAAAAAACTAAAATATGTGTTTTGTTTCTTGGGACCCACAGATGGAAAAATATATATTCACTTTCCAAAAAAATTCTCATATAGGTCTAGTTAACACGTGGTCAACACAACAAATTTTGAGGAAAATGCCTTGTGTTAACCTGAAAATCTGACTTGTTTTGGTTTTTTTGAGGGATTTTATAAAATTTTGATGGCCTTCAAGGGTCGATCTCGACACAAAAAACTCCCTAAATTAGTATTTTGATTTATGGCTTGATAATTCATCGCATTTCCAGTTTTAAGCTTTGTATATAAACATCCAAGTGTGCGAATTCTTTAGCAAGTTTCTCTTTTTCATAACTCAGTCTTGAGAACTTGAGTTTCATACTTTCAAGAGTTGTGCCATAGCTTTATTCATGCTTATTCATGAATATATGGAGCTTGTTAATTTTCCTAGCTGGGAGTCTCAAAATATGTGCATGATAAGGAGTGGAGGTCCCCCACAACTCAACTTGTGCACTTAGTTTTTTTATTGTCAATGATCTATACTCTTGGTATAAATTTTTATCTTCTTTTGATGCTAACATACTTTCCTTGTCATAAGATTTCTTAGTTGCCTTTTATATAGTTATAGTTCTATACTTATTTTGTTAATTTTCCATACTTGTTTTATTTGTTGTCCATACTCCTTTAGTTAATCACTTTTCATAAATAAAGAATATCATAGGATCAGTTTGTGTACATGCATACAACCTATTATTGACTTAAGTATAAGACTAGGAGATACCCTCTCTTCATCCCTCTAAAGAGAAAGGGCCCTAATGCATTCATAACTCGTTAAACTAGTATTGATTATTCATGCTTTTATAGATTAAATTATGTTTTCATAGATTATACAATTATTAGATGAAAAAGCCTATCGTTGGACGCTATAAAATACTAAGAGTGGCCATCAAAATATCTCCTTGCTTTGTAAATACCTGAGTGCATGCAAGTCCCTCAGATTAGACTTTCTCTATCATTGATTTCGTTTCTTGTCAACTCCGTTTCCAAAGCATTTGATTTTGGTGCGATACTCTAAATCAAAATTGCATGAAAGCATAAAAGACCAAGAGTCAACCAATGTAAACTTGGGAAACCAAGGAGGATACAACATTTGGAACCTTGATGCATGTGTATATGTTTGTTTTATTTTCCAAGAGGTTTGGTTGAATCATTTTTATTTTAAATTTTTGTTTCATGCTTTCTTAGTTTAGTCCTCTAATTTTTGCTAAAATTAGAATTCTAAATCTCTACTAGATGACTTTAATACTTAGTCTTAAATATGACAACTAATATAGCATAGCTCCCTACATATTGTAACGTGCTTCTAATTCTATAAACACCCAAATCATTAATATAATGTCTTGATCTATGCCCATATATTAGCCTGGCAGAGTAACCAGTTAATCCATTGGGATTATCATTCTAAAGAAAAAATATATAAATAAGCCTCCAAAAATTTATTGATTTCTTTCATTTAACAATCAATGTGGGTTTGATATGTGGTGTCTATATTTAAATGGGTACCTTGAATATGAAACAACTCCTACTAGAAATTTTTGGGGAAGGTGGGATTACAATTAGTCAAAATGGGTTTAGGCATGCCACATAGCTAAAAACAATTGTCCATGAATACATGCGCTACTATTGAGGGCTTGAATGGATTTTTTAAGGACATAAGTGGGAATACATATTTTGAAAGGAAAGCAATAACTATTATTTTCACTAGTTTGTTCCCTAATTTTGAGAAACCCACAATTAAATCCATAGTAATGCTAGCCCACACAATAATTGGAATGGGTAAGGGTTGTAAGACTCTTGAAGGTTTTGTCATTTCCCCTTTGTGCCATTGCAAAAATATCAAATTCAATGGGAAAGGTGTAGATTTCCTTCTTCATGCCTTCACAAAAAATTGAATGTTTAATCCTATCATATGTTTTCTGAAACCCAAAATGTCCCATTTTGGGAGATTAGATAACATTTTGGATCTGAATGATGAATCTCAAATAAAAATAATATTATATTTGTAGTAAACATTATCATATTTCCAAGTGTAACCAAGTTGTGTTTGTGGATTGACTTGTAGTTGGCAGATCAAGTGCATGATATTCATAGCCTCTAGTCATTCTTGATGTACCTCTTATATCTAATGACACATTATGAACAATATGGAAAATCTAGACCCTTCTTCATCGCACTTCCCAGAGAAATAATCAACCACCACATTTTCCATTTCCTACATGTAGATATCTCGTAGTCATCCCTTAGCATTTTGGTGACCCGCTTTTTCTATTTTGGGAAGGGTGGCCTCCACTCTGGGAAACATTCTAAGATTCAAT
This sequence comes from Pinus taeda, assembly GCA_000404065.3. Lineage (NCBI taxonomy): Eukaryota > Viridiplantae > Streptophyta > Pinopsida > Pinales > Pinaceae > Pinus > Pinus taeda. The sequence continues at coordinate 38,321 of APFE030477955.1, forward strand.
GGTTTATTTCATTCTAGAAATGATGATCTTTTAATTTCCTAATTAGAAATATCTATACATATTTTTTTTTCTCCTTATATCTATGCCGTAGAGTATTTCTAATCAAAATTATATTAGAGACCATTCAATTTATTTTTTTCAATTTTAGCCCATGTCAATTTCTGTTATTTGAGAAGTGGGGTTGGTTGTTAAGGAGCTACACTATTTGGGTGAGGATGTGGAATAAAGTTTTGGTATTTAAACTAAGCATATGATATGACTTGGGCATATCAAGTAAGTTGAGTGGCCTCCAATCAAGTATCCAAGTGGTTCATTTCCACATGTGCTCTAATTTCTTACTTAGGACCATTGATAAAGAATTAATTCAAAAATTCATGACTTAAATTTTTTAATACAATATCCAAACATTCAAAATCATCAATATAGTCTTCCATTATACATATTTTTCACAATTTGGTTTGATGACCCAAAAAAGTTGTACCTTTGATAAGGTGCAAAAAAGGCTTTCACAAACTACCTCCATCTAGTGACACCTAAATATTAATTCTTATGCCATTTGCATCACTACGAAAATACCATATCTAGATAGAGGACTCCAACTTTGAGTTTCATAGTTAATTTTTTATGGAATGAAAGGAAAAGTAAAACTATATTTAGTCATTTCACACTATTAGATCCAACATATTAAACTTATTTAAATCAACTTTAGTTATTCCAGGCATTAAATAGTGGGAAAAATATAAACATTAGAAGTGATAAGTGATATATCCTTCATCCTCAAGGTGCTTATCATTATGGGATCCTTCATCAAGGACATTTCCTCCCTCTTTAAGCTTACTCTTTATCTTTTCAATCTAATCAAAATAAAGATCGACTTTTGTAGTGAGGGAAGACATATTGGTTTCCATTTTGATAATTGGCTAGGCAAGAGACTCAACCATTTCTACACTTCCTCCTTAGTTAACATGTTATGGCTATTTGTCATGGGGAAAATGGGCCCATTAAAGAGTTTATTCAAGATCTATCCTAACACAGTTAGTGTCTTGAGAGGAACCTATGGAGAGGGATCACAAGTAATGGTCTAAGTGGGTCCACAACAAAAATGTGTATTGTACAGTGATATCATGATAATCAATGTCACACGTGGATAATTTTAGTTAGGTGTCTCTTCATGGCATTGGAAGGACCCAAACATTTTGTTTCTTTATTTTTTTCCCTATTTGATGGGGGCATTACTCTTCCTATTGAGTATTACTACACTAATGAAGTTTCTAAATTGTTTATATTGCAAATTGTGTAGGAATTTTGCTACTAGTGTTATATAATAAAGGGTTTGTAGGGTTCTATGAGCAAAGGAGTGAAGTGTAATAAAATTTCGATATAATAGAGGTTTTATGCCAATATATCTTGGAAAAACATTTCATGGAAAAAACTAATGAGGATAAACCAGACCTGTAGATTTATTACCCCATTCCTTGGTGTACAACAATGATATCCTTAGTTGTTGTTCTTAATGTTCTATAGCAACCAGAAAAAAAAATAATATTATATAAGATTGGTTTAAGGTGTGCCTAGGACGTTTTTTATATACCTAGAACTATGTGGAAGACAAATAGATATACAACAATCATTTGATGTGGGAATACATTAAGGGCTACCAAAAGAGGTAACACAAATGTCCAACTAGGTGAATCCTTTTGTAATTTACGCATATATTCTTCCGTAAGTACAATTTTCCAACTAAATAATAGATCTTTGTGTTATTTAAATATATTGAATGACATCTCTAGGATAAAAGAAGAACTTCTAAAATTGGAGCATGTGTTGGCATTGTAATTTTTCCAAATCTTAGGTTATTATTGTCCTATGATTCTTTGTTAAATAAAGTATATCTTGAATTTAATCAATACTAGAAATAAAAAAAATTTAGTGTGCTCAATCACAAAAATGGCTAGAAAATACAACAGAAGCATAAAAGCTAATTTCTCACACATATAGGTAATTACTCCTTTAAATCAACTTTTCATTCCATTGAAAAAAATAATTACAAGGAAAACTCCATCTGCTACCTAAAAAATAAACATAAACAAATAGCCGAAACACTTTGAACTAAGATTGTAAAACTTGTTGAAAAAGCTAGAAATAACAAAAAACTATTGTACGACCTATGGGACGACATGTATGGTTTATCTATATGATTTTACTAACATGTATGAAACCATTTATATGATTATACAAACTTTCATATAGCTATACTGAAATGTACAAACCATCAATTTTCTTATCATGTGTGCTATACATTAATGCCTTTTCCCTGATCTCTCTCTCTCTCTCTCTCTCTCTCTCTCTCTCTCTCTCTCTCTCTCTCTTTTGCTCAGCTACTCAAGTGTGTGTAACAACCTCTACCTTGCCTTGTTGCATCTGAGAGGCACACTCTATAGTCGAGTATGACCCCAATGTGTAAGTATGTCACGTCCTCAAAAAATAATGAAAATAGTTTTCGCTAATCTTGGCCAGTCTTAAACTATATATAACTTTTTAATCTTGTTAATGGACTAACATTAATTATTAAAATATAACTATGTCTTTGAATGGATAGTAAATTTTCTCAGGCGTTTAATAGTTCCTTTATAATATACATGAATTTGAATGGATCATAAATTTACCTTTAACATATTTTTTTACCACATTAAAATTCCAAATTAGGTAAACTTTTAAACATTTTAACTCTTTACTAAAGCAAATATCTTAAATCAAAGGAAAAGTGTTAATTCAACACAAAGAATTGAAAATGTTGCTCCAAAATCTTTTAATATTTCTTTTAACTAAACATTTGTAAAATGAATCTTTAAAAGAAAATTCGTATCCTAGGAATATATGAACATATTTAAAGACAAATATTTCCACATCAAAGTTGTAATATTTGAAAATATTAATTTGATGTAGTTTTATTATAAAATTTACTATCATGCCATGTAAAAAACATCATTAAATGTAATATTGGTCGAGTTTAGGCTTTTGTGATCTATATCTCATTTCTAAGAAAAGACATTTCGGTGATAATCACATCAAGATACATTTGTCCACATGTTTTGAACCAACCAGT